>WBMZ01013209.1:0-121867 GCA_013400975.1 Atrichornis clamosus | reverse complement strand
TCCCTTCCCTTCCCTTCCCCATTATGTTAATTCTCTTGTCCATCAATTGTAAGCCCTTACCCCAGTTCTGGAAAGCTCTCTCCTGTCTTGTACCCCATTGGCTCCGGCTCCCTTTCTCCTCCCCTCTCCTTTCCCGATTGGATGTAACCCTGTCACTCCACCTTATCTCCGCCCCTGGACCCTCACCTCGTTGGACCCTGATGCTCTGCCCCTTTTACCCTCATATAAAACCTTCTGCACGAGCTATCCAGTGGCTCTTTGTCACTGGACTGTTTTGAGTGTGGATGTCCATTAAACCTCGGAACGCTAAACAAAGAACCCCTCCCACCTCTTTTTCTCCACTGGTTGCTTGGATCGTGTGTGTGCGTGTGTGCCTGCCTGCACACACCTCGCAGGGAGTGCCTGGTGTGTGTGAAGGGATTTGCGAATCCCGCAGGAGCGGCTCAACAAGGGAAGCTTTCTGGAAGGTCGCTGGACCTCGCCCCTTCACACCCTTCCTGCCTTGAGAAAAGGCGCAAGCGACAAAAAAGGATTAATATCCAAATAGCTTAATGAGTACTGGAATTTATAACACCTCACTTCCCAACTTCTTTTATGTCATGACTGGACTGTTCACTGGGACTGCAATATCATAAAGTGGTTCTTCCCTGCTTCATACATCTGCTCTTTCCCAAGCTGGTTTTGCGATGTCTCATAGAGATGACCTACCAGAATGGCCTTTCGCTTACCTTGGGAAAAGGTCACTACTTTGGAACCGTATTCTTCACTCTGCCAGTTTTAAATGAAACTGTAGAAATAGTTTGGTTTCAATTGGGTTTGAAAGTGACTAACAAATTTTATTCCGGGATAATGATGGACAGGTAGACAGACAGTGCAAGTAGGAAACAAGGATGGAAAGATAACTAGTCCTTAACTCATTGTAGAGGGATTCTGCCTATCCAGGCTCCCTTTGATAACTTCACAAATGGGAAAACCTTTCCCCTGTCTTAGTATGGAAGCAATGACTAATAATGGATAATTAAGCTTTTAACAAGGCATTTAAAACAGTTTCTGTTTCTGCATATTTCTTCAAAATATGAGTTATAGCCAGCTTTTACTATCGATATGTTAAATTCTGAATTGCATTTAGGAAGTCCTCAGAAGTTACTGCTTTTGTCTCTGTAGTGAAATGGAAAATAAGATAAAAATACCCCTCAGCTGTCAACGTGACATTCACATCCAGCAAATTCCCTAAGTCACTGCTAATGTCTGTGGTTTCTTTCAGTGACATGCAGGAACTCCTGAGGTGTTTGTGTTTAATGGCAGTGATTTAAAAGGACTACCTTCACTCAATTTTTACCTATTTTGACTGGGGGAGCTTAAATCAATAGCCAAGGTGGTTCCTTGCAAATTTCTTCTGATTCAGCAGGAACTGCTTTAATACCCAAAGCCTGTTTTGAGATAAAGCTCTTGATCTGCAGAGCTGCAAGCTTCTTCCTGCTGATCTAGAAAAAACACATTCTTGAATGGCATATTTTCTAAAAAATGCATTACCTAGTTTAGTATGTACTCTTCCTTGGGAAGGAATAATTTACACACTAATATGATGGAAAATATATATTAACCCTGAAATGTTTTGCTTATAGAAGAAGTCACTGAGTCGTGATCTGAGTCTGATTTGTAGCTGCTCTATGTAATAATATTTTCAGTGAAGTAAATGTTGCTACAGAGGTCTGGAACTGCACACAATATTAGGTAATCAGGACATTATAATGTCTCCAATATAGCCAAGGTCATTCTAGTGCAGAGAGGTAAGGAGTTCCAACTTTAACGATATAGCAGCTGAAACAGACAAAAATACAAGTGAAAGAGAAGAATACCTACATGTTGGTTGGTTGTGTTTGTTGGTTTGTTGGTTTTTAAAAAAATATGTAAGGTGGAGGTATCAACCTCAGTTCAGGTTATCCTTCAACATATACAATGCTTCTTATATGAGTAGTTTTATTTCAGTAAAGTCCTGTTTTTTGAGACTTCTTTATGTTTTCTATTTGAAGTCTGCTATAAAGTTTCAGACCCTGAAGGGGAATAAATTAGCTCATTTCCTAACCTAGTTAGAGGGCTGGAAATAGTGTTTAAAACAGAATTTTAAAATAAATGGCTGTAATTCATGCACTTCCTAATAAGTGAAATTCATGAATTGGGACAACTAGTACTCTGAAAATGACATAAAAATAGAGATCGTTTTATGAAATAAATGAGTATAAATCTAATTCTGTATAAATATACTACATTAGGAGACTTTTTTTTGGAGTAGCATTAGAAAAATGTTGACTATTTTATTATTAAAAGCCAGTTCGCCTTAAAATAAAATGGGCCTATAATTTTAAAGATAGTCCTAATGATATGCACCTTTTCATGACCACTAGATTAAGAAAAAAACCCCAAACAACTTAACCTGAAGCAGCTGACTCTGCCGATATAATGCAGAATGACTGCCTAAAAGAGACAACTAAAGCTTTTTTGTAACCCATCCTATCACAGAGACATTTCTTGCATCATGTAGTTATTCTTTTTCCTTCCTGTATTGCAGTAGTCTCGTGCATAGAAAACATGATATTTGCTTTCATGTTTCTTCTATGATTTTATTTTTACATGTAGGGTCATTCAGACTATCGTTATGAATACAAATTCTTCTGAGCTCTTTGAAAAGGACAAGAATGGAGGGATATGCCAGAAATAATGAATATCAAATGTTTCCTGTAGCTAAAATAACTCTTAGTTTTTCTGCAGTTTAGAGTTACAGCTTTGTAGAAGTCGTTCAGTTCATAAACTTTACTATGTCCAAATATTCATGTCTTATCAGGAAGGTTTCACCTAAGTTTTGTGTACATATGTGTATATATATTATATATCTATATAATAGATTTGATATTTTTACCTGCTTCTAAATTTCTCCAAATAAATAGCAGATTAGGAAATACCAACATTTTAACTTGAAAGAAAGGAAATACTCATAAAGAATACTGTTGCATCAGTCTTGACTCCATACCCAATCAAGACTTAAACAATCAGAAGACATAAGTAAGTAAGGGTGTATAAATACTGATATCTATCATGTAAAAATGTGTTCAGGCATTATTCTAGATAAACCTATTCCACTTTAGAATATTTCACTTCTTAAACATCAGATTATAATATGTGCTAAATATGAAATGCCAAGAATCTCAAGAAACATGATTGTTTAGTTCCAGTAGATGTTATGAAATGTTACGACAAACACAAACTTTGAACCTCCAGTTCCTGATGTATTCTCCTATTTCCCATTTGAACTGCAGTGTGAGATAACTTCTGCTCACCTTACTCACAATAGCAGTTCTCAGAGTTTATCCAGTGCTCGTGATAAATGGAAAAGCCTTCAGTAGGTACTCTGTGCCGTACTCACTTTTTGCACTTGAGGGCAAGTAGATATTAAAGATGAGGTGGAACATGATGATACATCTGCAATAAAGAAGGTATTGCCTTCCTTTCTCCAACTCACCTCACTTTATCCCAGAGAAAGTTTGTCCTTTCATTTAGAGAACAACGTAACATGGTGAAACTGTCTCAAGATGTCACGTCCTTTTTCCGTACTTTAAGGGATTAACATTATTTCTTCTCTGTGAATCATGTAAAAAAAAAAAAGTGCTTTCCTTGGCAATAGTTATTTAAATCTTTTTATATTGATGCAAATGTGTATTTTGGATATTTTTTGCAAAAGAAAAAAAACCAAGCAAACCAAAGGAGAGTGCTATGCTCTTATAAGAGTTGACCTTTTGGATACAGTAGAAAGAGAAGGTGAAATTCTGTGAAATTAAAAGAGCAAATATAAAAAATGATAGAAAGAACAAAAATAGAGAGAGCCCACAGTGTATTCAGTTGAATTGAAACAATTTGTAAGAAATTGGTACTAATATAAGCAAAATATGAATTGAATGCTAAAATTAAAAGCAAGAATATCACATTACAAAGTATCACGGATACATGATATAAAGGAATCTTGGTATATCTTACTAGAAGAAAGGGGCTTAATGCTCTTAAACATTAGAAAGCCTCTGACCAAGGGAAAGCTATTTACAAGCACTTTAAGGTTCCTGGATGTGCTCACCCAATTAGCTAAAAATCCTCTGTGATTTGTGTTTCTGGTTTTCAAATTTTCAAATTCTAAATTCCCACCCTTTCTTTCCTCCTTGCTACCTTCAGCAAAATCAATTGACTTAGAAGGAACTCTCCTTTTCCAGTGTACTAACTTGCCTGGTCTGCTTGGACCTGCTTCCTAAACTAAAAAGGTGAGCCTTTTTGACCTGTGCTTTGTACTAAATACGAGGAAATAATTATGAGACTTAGACCACTGAGTAGGGTGGAAGAAAAAAAAAATCTTACTGAAGCATGCAACAAAGAATATCCATCTTTGGAGTGCTAATACAAATACTCCCTTACACTGAACCGTGTTGCGTTGCTTCTCCACATTGGTATTATTTTCATTTCTCCTTATCATAGCTCTAGTTGCTGGAGTAACTTTGTCCTGTGCTCTGCTGTGTGGAATACTGACTGCCTTCACTGCCTAAAAGTGCAGAGCCGTGAATGCTGGTAGGCCCTTTTTTAGTGTTTATTATACTTTCTGAAGTTTACTATAGAACTAAAATTTGTGTGTCTCCCTCCTTGGGAGAATTTGGTCCCTTCACCCATTCTGTTTTATTGGATTCACATGGAAGTTCCATGCTTTGTAACTAAATACAAGATCTGAACTGCATATTTATAAGCTTTGTTATGTATAAGTGAGCCTGGATAACATCACCCACATATCAGTCTCTCCAGCAAACTCTCTTACAGCTGAAATTCCGTAATGCCATTTTGATGTATCTTACTCCCTTTTATCCTCCTCGTCCTCCTTTTCTAGGATCATTTTTCCCTTTCTTATGCATAAATGCACACTCCCACAGACAATAACTCCTGCACCAAGAAAGCAGAAAACTGCTCTGACTCATCTTGTTTATTGGTCTAAGTGCCTATATGTGGTGAAAGTAGAGGATGGAAGAGGGGGTGGTCTTCAATTTAGTCTAGCAATAATGTCATTGTAGCTGAAAGAAAGTGTTGAAAAATGGTCAAATCAAAGCTGGAGAAACCCCTTTGACTGGAGTCATAGGGATTTTTTTGTTGTTAGTGTTGTCAGCTTTTTTCTTTTCTTGTATGACAGAAGCGTAATCTAAACTCTAGAGACTTCCTCTGAAGGAATCAGACCCTATCTTGCATTCAATTGCAAGATAGCACAAAAAATTCTGGAAATAATTTCAGAAATTTCTTAAAAATGTGAGAAAAAGATCAGCCCTGTGTAGAGTCTTGTGTATACAAAAGAACTGATTTTCTTTCAGAATGTGACTAGTTTGTTCCTATCAAATTCTCTATTTTTATAAAGAAAATATTTTCATAATACAGAACAATTAAATTAATTATTTAGGCTCTTTCCATGCCGTGAACATACTAAAAGTCATGTAATCCCAACGTAATCTGGTAAAACATGATTAGAAAATGTTTATACAAAGCATGACCTTAAACTTTCTCTAACCCAGGAGTGTCATTCTTATGTTCCAAAGCTTTATGAAAAGTAGGAAATTTTCCTTTCACATAGAGTTATTTTTAGGGAATATTATGTTTTCTTTTGTTAAGCAAGTGCCTTGAGCAGGACGGCAAGTAATCATAATCCAGTTCTTAGGTGTGCCTTCATTCTTATTTTGTTTTGCTGTAGGTCCAAAGCTGGACATGCATTAATTCCTTAACTGACCTTCAAATTAGCAGTGATCTCAGTGAACTCAAGTTGTTTCAGGGCAGCTAAAAGTAGAATCTAGTGTCAGTCTGTATAGATGGCTGTGTGTTGCCCATTTTTGTCTGTGCAGAGAAGGAGACTCCTCTTGTCCAAAAATCAAAGAGATTATGCTCAATGGGGATAGGTACTTATACGTGTATGTGTGACTGACAACAAGGACTATCAGAGCGTGGGATCAGGGCAACTTAAGGTTTTCTGCTCCCCTGCAGAATGCTGTCTTCTTGTCTATCACACTATTCAATTCCATTACCTTGGTAGGACAAAACCACTGTTACTCTATTTGCAGAGTTTGGACTAGCTGGATGACAATTTTTTTTTTCTCAAGCATTTCCTAACGTTAGAAGAATCATGTGCTATGGAAGGAATTTTCACATTAATGAACATTAGGCTTCAGTAATATGTTGCAACTCATTTAGAGATGGCTGTAAAAAATTGAAGAAAATTATTAAGCTGGACACATTTGCCCCATGCCTCATTTAAAACAAAATGAGAAATTTCTTTGAAATTTGATAAATTTTGTTTCATTATCCCGCAGTGATATTGAAACCTTGCATTCCAAACAGTCGAAAATAAAAATACTAAAAGCCACAAAAGGCTTTGTCATGCCCTTTCCCACTTGTGCCTAAGTAAGCAATAATCATAGAATCATAGAATATCTCGAGTTGGAAGAAATCCATAAAGATCACTGAGTCCAACTCCCTGCTACTCTCAGGGCTACCTAAAACTAAGCCATATGACTAGCAGCATCATCCAGGTGCTGCTTGAACTCTGGCAGGCTTGGTGCTCTGCCCACCTATCTAGTCAGCAACCCTTTCCTAGAGTCCAGTCTGAACTTTCCCTGATGCAGCTTCATTCTACTCCCTTGTGTCCTATTTCTGGTCACCAGAGAGAAGAAATCACCACCTCTCCACCACTTCCCCCGTTCAAGATGTTGCAGACTGCCCTCAATCTTTTCTTCTTCAAGCTAAACAAGCCAAATGATCAGGGAATTCTGTGGATTCAGTAAAGGTGGGACACAGACCAAAGAGCCTGGGACTCACCGTATGTTCTAAGTGTTAGGAACATCTTTTAAATGTTTGCTTTTCTGAGGCTTGGCATTATGACTATTGAGTATATTTCTGCTGGAGGTGATGCCTAGAGATTTTTAATAAAATTGTTGACCAATCTGAATTTACTCAAATACTACACCACTTACTGCATAGAATTCTTCAGTCCATAATGGCTTATATCAAGTAAGTAAAAAACTCTGTGGCTTATAGCAGTGTGTTCTTTCTTATCTAAATGAATTTGAATAGCTGTTATACATATCTCTGACTCATTCCACTTCACTAACAGCTCGATTACATGCAGCACCTCTGGGAAAAAGGGCCTTTATCATAAATGAAAGAAAGCATAAGCCAGGGAGCCCTCACAATAGTTATACTGGGTCAGAACATGCTGCTCCCTTAAAGGCTCACATTCCACTGCTTACATATTATCATTACAGTAATTCAGTTGATTTATTGCTACTGACACTGTTGTCATGGTTACCTTAATATTTTCATGCCAAGTCAAATATTAACAAAATAATTCCTTTAATTGCTGCACAAAAAAAAAATGAGGAATTTTTTTTTTTAATACTAAAAATAGGGAAGAAGCTTATTAGGTTTGCATAGTAATTTACATACCAATTCTTAACTACTAATTAATGAAAATAATTAATTCAAGACATTCTCAATGACCAGAGTCCAAAACCCAATCCTGCAATTAAACAGTGACAGCAGCATATACTGAATGTTCCACATCCACTCCTTTTACATTTTCTCTGTGAAAATGCAGACAATTTTATTTTTCCTGCCCTATTTTGACAAAAGCTACAAAGTTGTCTATTTCTGAGAGCAATTTACAAACTGCTTTATTGTGTGAGCTCTGTATTAGCTGGAGAAAAATACCCTGTGTCCAGCTATTTTCTATTTATATTGAGAAAGGGCTCCAGGATATGTTGAATAGAGGCCTTCCTTGCCAGAAAAATGTAAGGATAAATTCTTCAGAATTAATGTTTTTAAATAATGAAAATTGTGCCTACATGGAAATACTTTGAATTTGAGATTTTGAAATTTTAATACTTAAAATAGTTATGATGGGTTTTTTGAACAAAACCTGACAATATCTGCAGTAATTGTTGCTAAGCAGAGAATGATACATAACAGACTTAAAGTTAGCAACAAATGTGTTCTCAGATTCTTTTTGCAGTTTGTTACAGGAACCTGTTCTAAAATTAAATGTTTTAAACTTGCATTTAATGTCTTTTCCGCGACTCACCTTTCTGTCTTATATGTAACCACAACTCCACTGGTGCTGCTGAGGAGTCAGCTAGAACATCAACTGTCACCTCTCCAGATGACCTTCTCATTTGTTTTTGCTTTTGTTTAAATTACAGCTGAAATTGAGGTGTATTTAATGACTTCATTCATTTTCAAATGTCTTCTGCCATTTTACAGGGACAGTGGCATTGCAGCGCACTTAGGAAATGTTCCTTTTGTTCACTGAGAACTTTTAAAACTAGTAATTAGGTGTGAGCGAACCTCTTCAACCTTGTGTTTGCAAATCTTATCCTAATTAAATGGAAGGTAGTTTCTAGTGCCACTGTCAATAGAGATGTTGCAGTGCTTGAAGAACTGGAGCATGAACTTATCTACATTTTAATATTAAGCTAAAGACCAGAACACCTTATTTTGCTTATGTACTGGAGGAAATAATTAGTTGTAAGGATTTGCCTAATGATGTTATGTTTATTAAAGTAATCTTTATTAATTTTTTTTCGAGCTCAAGATTTCTTCAGAGAGTAAGCCAAGTAATTCATTGTGTTGGAGGTGTTTTGATATAGCCTATTGTGTAGCAGAGTAAATAAATAGGTTACAGATATCCTTCAGGACATACATATTCAGGCTGCAGAAGCTGATTGAATCTTTAGAACTAACTTGTGATAGGTACCATAAAGCACAATATTTTTCTCCTGTCAGTGCATAAGTACAGAAATACTTCTAGAAAGTGCAATTAGGCATGCAGGACTTTTTTACATGTACAATTACAACACCTGTGCCAAAAATAGATTAAAATTAATTTATTTTGAGATAGCTGTAATATTGCTTTGTGTAATTTGATTTGGTATTTGTTTCTATAAGTAACTACTTAACACTTTGCTGGTTAAAACATTTATAGAAATTGCAGAAGGCTGGCCTTACTTTCAATTTGTAGCAGCTGGTGCTATATTGAATAGATAAAATTTAGACAGGAAATTTTAGCAATAATGAATATTCTATTTTTTTTTTCTAAATATAGCTAGATCTTCCAAGTAACTGATAGAAATTTGGGATTTTTTTCTTCCTTCTATGCAGAACAAAATCAGAACTATCTTTTACCTGGGGATTTTGAGAAAAAGTGACAGATCCTGAATATTTCCAGTTATGTTGCCCCTAAAGACATACCTTCAGGGACAGAACTGATACCACGCTCAGTGAGATAGAGATATACAGTGACATTTTTCAAAACATGTAGTGACTTTTAAGGGATATTCACATTGTCTTAAATCAACACCTGAATTTATGGGTGGTATTACAGTTCAGATGAAACATTTCATTGACAGTTACAGGGAGGGAGTTTTCTTTATGTACATTTCCCTATGTGTAGGTATAACAGAAATATAGCTGTGACTATTCCGTTTTTTTTTTCCTCTATGAAAAGAAATAGGAAAGGGTTTTCAGAATGCATTGTTTGAGGTTTTTTCCTTTTTTTTTTTCTGCTAGTAACCTGACTGATCCTGTCTGATAGCAATTCTGATATTCAAGCTTTATTTCCTCTGTGTATCACTTGTTTAAGTATGAGATATATCCAGCCTCAGGCAAAACTTTCATGTTGCTATTTTGACACAGAGGTCTTCTTAGCTATTTTAAGAAAATGATGTGTTCAAAAGCTGAACTTGATAATTTCCTCAACCGTATGTTTTTAATCAGTGGACAAATTGATGGTGTCTTTTGTCTTTTTTTCAACCCTCAAATACTAGCTGAAGGGTAACCTTAGTCAGGTAGATATGTTAGAAGTCTGAGTGTCATTCTAGATGTTGCAGGGGTTGTTTTTATACCATACATCCTAAGTCTACAGCTATCAGCTTATCAGTAATTTGTCATAACAACTGTAAAAGCAGTGAAGTCAGTACTTTGCTCTGTCTTCAGAGGTGCAGCTTTGACCTCAAAGCAATCCACCCATCACTGCATACCTGACTAGCTGAGCTGTACAGAGATGTGGTTATTTATGTAGGAAAACTGTGTTGACAGCTAGAGAAGACATTGACTGGAGACAGTTGCGTTGTTTAGTGAAATCATGTATGTTTTAATTTATTTTTCTTTTATTTAGTCAGAAAATGACAGTGGAATGGCACTAATTCAAATTCCCTATGATCAGCCATATCTATACTATATACATACACAGATATATTTACTGGACAGAGATACGTAGATGTAGACATACTGAAAATTACATTAAAAATATAATCTATTGCACAATATAATCTATAATAAACTACTAAGATCAACAACAACATATATTCTTTCTTCCAACCATGTATTTTGTGTAGGTATACGTAGGCACGTTAGGAAATATTTTGCTGTTCTTGCGTTCCTGATTATTTCTTAACCTGTTTCTGGATATTCAAGATTATCACTGATATCTTAAAAATACGTACTTGGTGAGTGTGGAGTGACTGTAGCCTCTGTTCAGATCTCTGCAAACTGCTTCCTTCTTTTTCAAAGACAAGTTATAAACCAGCTGGTTGGGTATGAAAGGTTCTCCTCATCAAAATTCACTTCCAGCAAAGGTGCTGCAGAGTTGCCTCAATTTCATCACATTTCAAAACATACTGAAGTTTGAATGAAGTTCTTCTGTTTGTCCAGAACTTATCAATATAAATAGTCTGTATCTGAGTTCCTGCAGTGAGTGCTTGATAACTGATTTAGGGACAAGCTGGAAACTTGGGTCATTGTCTTTTACAGAGAGGGAAGGAAGGTTTCTTGATAAATTTATAGAATAATCAGTCAAGCCAATGGCCATTTGAAAAATATCGTGCTGCTTTCAACTTAAAGAAGTCTTGCCCACATCTGAGACCGAATGCATAAGCAGGGAGCTCACTTGTTCTTCTAACTTGCAGGCAAATTTCTGTTTCAAATATTGTGAAATTTTCTTCACACACATTCCACATTATCTTTTTTGTTGTTATGACAACAGTGCAAGAATATACCCTTTAGCACTTTAACTCCTTATATAATCTGTTATTTCAGAATGATCATTGTGCAAATATGTCTGTTGGTTGTCAAACTTACAAGTTAACTTTAACTATATTCCTTCAGCAAGATATATTTTCAGGAGAAAGAATTAAGGCCTATTATCCTATATTGAACTATTTTGAAAAAAAGTATTTAAATGATGCTTGTTTGGAACAACCAGTTTTCATAACAATAAGTTGTTTTAATGCAGGGAATTATTTCTTTCCATTAACACATGTAACAGAAAACCAAAATAGACCTTGATGATAAAAATTAACAGCGTACAACTTTTTATCCATGATAAAATAAAATGGTGCAAAAAGAAAATACTGACTTTTCTTTGACTTTATACATCTGCTCAGAAGTATATCACTATATCACACAGTGTATACTTTATTATAGTTTTTCCTTTCCTTTCTCATTTTTTTGCTAGGTATGCTGTATATTCTCTGAAGAGAGTGAATAACTTTCATGTAGTGCACTTCTAGAAGCTGAGAAGCAACACTAAATTAAAAGAAGATAAATGTTGAAGATTAAGGAGGAAAAGGATAGGAAAGCAGTTTTCTTGAATCTTGAAATGTTTGAAAGACAAGTTTCCATGAACAGCATTACTTCATTGTGCATGGAACAATTCCAAGTTTGGACTTCAGGAGTTCAAAGTAGGACAAACAATTGCATAGACTTCACAGATCTGGTCTTTTGTCAGACAGTGCCCTAATGAAAAAACAAATACATTGTGACTGAGGACAATAAATAGGACAACCCGTCCCCCCCCCCACCCCATAAATATAGCTTGGAAGACTTCAAAATATATTATTTTGCACTACTTTGAAGCTCAGGAGTTGGCATTTCCCCTGATGGTTCGCTATTCAGATTTTAAACACTGATAAAGAGTAATTTAGTAACTAATTAAGTTGCTCTTTCTGCTCCAGTCTAAACACTGAAATGGTAAATCATAAATTATGAACTTCATTCAGCTTTCATCACACAGCACAGCTCTTTGGACAGGCTCCATAGTTTTTCTGGCAGGTCTCTGCTCAGGATCTTTGCTTAATGAGGTCTGTATAATACTTAGGTATAATGATACTTTTTCTCCTGTGGTCTTGATTCAGGCAAATCTTCAAATGGAATAGATTAAAAAATTATTTGGAGAAGTTTATAAGACACAGTCACAGGTGGTAAAGGCTTTTACTTGTACGCTTGTGGGACTGATAAGCTAAAGAGTTTATCTTAGTCAAGTATTTATTTTGTTTTCATGGCTTATATCACAAGAACAATAGGGCCTGTCTGCAACATTCACTTGTAGCTGTTGATCTGGAGGTCATAGAATATTCTTCTTTGGAATCGTGATACTTCATCCACTATGCAATAACAATAATGTAAGTAGATATAGTCCAAAGTATCAAAAGAATTGCTTTATGCATTCATTTCCTTACATGTTTTATATTCATGAGAAACCAAAGGGGCACAGGAATTAATAACAATATTTCCAAAACACAGGTGCAAAAAAAATAGGTACTTTTATCTAAAGCTTCATTCATATTTTACTAAAACCATTGATATAATTCTAAGTAGTCTAGGTTCTCACATTTTTCCAGCATTTTTCCTGTACGTAAATGTAGCTCAAACATCTTCATTACAGAAATTTGCAGCTACACTTACTTTTGGAGTTTACCAATGTCAGGATAATTCTTTCTTTTAGCAGAGCTAAAAATAAAAAGATCTGTGACACTGTTCCCCAAGTTGAAACTGAAAAATGAGATAACGTTACATTTAAATAAAATTTTCTGTATGTGTTGGAAACATAAACAAGACAAAGTGGTGCCTTAACCAAAGATACTGGAGCCTCTGTTAAAAGCATATAATTGTTTGCTTTAGTTAAGGAATGTGCTGTAAGGAATGTGTATATCAATACCACAATTAAAACACTAATGACAATTCCTACCTTCCCATTTTTGGCAATCAAGAATATAGCGGGAATGTCATTTGAAAAAACTATTAAATGATGTAATGGGCAAAATCTGAAACTTGAACATGTCTTTCAATAAAGTCAAGTTATTAAAGATTAGTAATTATTAACATGTTTTAAATCATCATTTAGCTGTGAATAAATTAAGAAATCAGTTATCAGGAGACAGTGCTAAATCAAGATTACCTTAAATAATTTAGAGTTGTTAAGTAGAGAAGACACCGAGTATCTCCAAGGAAGACATCATTAGCTGGTGATAATTAGTGTGTTATGGAAATGTAGGCTGACATCTCCCACCTACATTATATTAGTAAAGGAAGTTTTGCCTGTAGCTAGAGTTGTTCTTTATCTGTATGCTTTCAGGAAGGAGAGTTTTGAGCAGGCTGTCTACCTCTAATCCTTCAGCTGCTCACTCCATTGCTGTTTAAAAGGTATGGAGACACTGAGCTATTAACAGCCCATCAATTTACAAAAATAGTGTTTCTGTGTAAGTAACAACTAATGTTAACATGGTAAATTTCCAGTGCTGTTGAACTTCAGATATGTTTGCATTTTAACATTGATGTTATGAGCATTATAGCTAAACTAATTGTTTTTTAAACTGCAAATTTTATAAACTGAATGTATACGTATCATTGTAGACAGAGTGATCAAGAGCCTTTGTCAAAGATAGGAGTGACTCTACATTTTATGATGTTTGACTTTTGGGTAACGAAATTGAGGGGAAAAGGGAACAATTTTATAAACTCAGCAGGACCTGAGATATACATTTCTTTGCACCTGGATTGTAGCTCACTTTGTTACAGGTCAGAGGTATGACCAAGAACTGAGAATTAAAACAAAATTAATTTCATCCAAGATGCATCAATATTGGGGTAGCTTACTTTAGAGACACTTTTTATGTCTCTAAATGAGGAGTTAGTTCTCAACATGAGTAATGTCTAAAGGCCAAACTTCTAATGGTACTTGAATAGTTACTCGAAATGCTTGGCCATACTTTGTAAACACCAAGTATAAATACCTGCTGGTTTAATTGGTCACACAAGGCTCTGTGTGGACATTTCTGTGACTGTGGCTTCTGACAGTTTTGAAAATCCAGTCACAAATCTTTTGATTGGAGTAGATGATTTCAATAAAATTAAATAATTTCAGAAGAAATTGGCCACATGCCTATCTTTATGTTTATAGTAAAATTGAAAAGATGGATACATTTATACCTAAGGAATTTTAGGAGCTTCTAATATGTTGGTATTTTAATGTGCTTGGGGAGAAAAGAAGCTAGAGAGGAATATAACTTTGACTGTCCAAATCTTTGGAGCTCCACATCAGTAAAAAGGTTTACTTACCCACAAATATGCCTATGAAATATGAAGTTTTGCTTCAGCAAGCAGTCTTGATGAATGCACATAAAAAGCTGAAGTGCTTAGGCACAGATACAGAGATGCATCAAGATTGAGGCACTGTGTCTCCAGGGCACAATGGGAAATACACATTTTCTTGTTACATCTGTGCTGAAGATTCAGCATCTGCCCCCACGTGACAGCAATCCCTTTGAAATAACTTTGAGCCATCCTCACACATTAAAGGATCATTAGATGAAGTTCTTAAAAAAACGTGAGATGGAATACGGTAATAACCTGTGTCAGATTTTCATTTTTTCTTTTATGCTTCTAGGGTTTAATTTAATTTTTAGCTATGAGCAACTCAAAGATTATCCCATAATTGCCCAACATCAGTTGAGTAGCTCTGTGTAGTCTTTTAAAGCAGCTGGGCTTCTAAAATCTTTGACTCTGCTTTTGGCTAATATATTTGCCAGCACGAAGCCACCCAATGGACTTAATTTTTCCCTGTTCTTTTTCATAATATTGCACAAATTAAAATCATGTTGAAGGGAAAGAAGCAACAAGGAAAGACTTTTACAGATGTCTTTAACAAATGTGCTTGCATAGAATCATAGAATTGTTTAGGTTGGAAAATCCTTTAAGATCATTGAGTTCAACCATTAACCTCATGGGAGACCTTATCATTCTCTAAAACTACCTTTAAGGATGTTGTAGTGAGGTGGGAGTCTCTTCCCACAGATAATAAGGGATAGGACAAGAGGAAATGACCTCATGTTCCACCAGGGGAGGTTTGGATTGGATATTGGGAAAAATTTATTTGCTCAAAGAATTGTCAAGCACTGGAACTTTTTACTTTTCTACTTAGAACTTTTTAATTTGAAGAAAAAAAAAATTCCTGCTTACCCCTCCTTTAAAAAACTATATGATATTTCTTTTAAGATTTTTTTAATGATAAAAACCATAGCATCCAGACTGTGCCTCTGTGGACTGTCTGGTGGGTAGTCAAAAACCAAAACCTTTCTATAAATGTTCCAATAACTTATGGAGCATAATGCAGATTGTAACTAAATTATGATGTACAAATGCTGCCCCTAGGTTGGGGTAACGCCTGGTATCAATATAGATTGAGGGGATGAACGGATTGGGAGCAGCCCTGAGGAGAAGGACTTGGGAGTGCTTGTGGATGAGAGGCTGGACATAACCTGGCCATGTGCACTGGCAGTCCAGAGAGTCAAACCTGTCCTGGGTTGCATCAAAAGCAGTGTGAACAGCAGGTCAAGGGAGGGGATTCTGCCCCTCTGCTCCACTCTGGTGTGACCCCACCTGGAACACTGCATCCAGCTCTGGAGTCCCCAGTATAAAAAGAACCTGTTGGAGCAAGTGCAGAGGAAGGCCACCAAGTTGATTAGAAAGATGGAGCACCTCTCCTATGAGGAAAGGCTGAGAGAATTGTAATTGCCCATCCTAGAGAACAGAAAGCTTTGGGGCAATCTAATGGCAACCTTCTGGTACCAGAAGGGAGCTTACAAAAAGATGGAGAGAGACTATTTATAAGGACATGTGTGTGTATATGTATGGTTTCAAACAGAAAGAGAGTAGGTTTAGATTAGATATCAGGAAGAAACTGTTTACTCTGAGGGTGGTGAGGCACTGGAACAAGTTGGCGAGAGAAGTTGTGCATGCCCCATCCCTGAAAGTGTTCAAGGCGAGGTTGGATGGGGCTCTGAGCAACCTGGTGTAGTAGAGGGTGTCCCCACATATGGCAGCGGGCTTGGAACTACACGATCTTTAAGGTCCCTTCTAACCCAAGTCATTCTATGACTCTATGAAATGTTCACATGCATATATATTCTTTGTCAGTTTTTGCAATATTATGTAAGATTAGTTTAATACTTAGATATAACCGAAATATACCTAGGATATATATGTACATACCAAGGAGAGAAATTTGGACTTTGAATGGCAACTAGATATTGACAGAGTAAATGACAGTGCAGTGGCTTGAAGCATCAATTTCAAAACAGAGCTGCTTCCAGGATGAAAGAAAAGAGTTGTTTTGCTTTTACAATAACTGTAAGGCTTTCTATGAGAGAGGCTCTTAGCTCCCTTGCTGGTCATTATTGCAGCAGTCTGAATGGTCTGACCCAGTCTGGTTACATCCTCTTAGGCTGTTAGATTCAAGATTTTTCTAACACCTTGAATCAGGAGACTTGCTCTGTTACCTAGGTCTTATCTACCTTTCTGTCAATCTATACCTCCATATCTTTATGCTTTTACAGGATTTTCACCCTGGTTTTAATTTAGGCTATGCTTACTTTGGCTTCCTATGCTATGAAGAAACATGTTTACTGAACAGTAATTGTAATAACAATTATTTGGATTAAATTTTTATTTTTATAAGCAAATTTCTTATTGAGCATGTTTGTGCTCAAGTGGAAATACATTTTGGCCCCTCTTTGATATTAAAACATTATTTTTTGGAATTTAATTTCAAGTGTTTCAAAGTGTAAATCCAAGGAAAGACAGCGTGTTTATGTTAAATGTATAGCACAGTTTATCAGCATTCATTAACAGTTCATAAAAATTTCTTACAGTCATACTGATAAGATTGGTGAGAAAACAGGGACTTTACAGGGACAAGAATGAGCTGCCAAGGCTAAACATAAATTACAGAATTACAGAGTTACAGAATTAAAAGAACCCCTCAAAAAGATAAATTTGTCCAAATGGAAAAAGCAGAAAATATCATGAACCATTACAGATTAAATGCAAATAGATAAAACATGACAAAAATAATTTGAAGAGTCACTTAAGAAATGTATTAAAAGTTAGTAATAAATCCTTTTTACAGATGCAGCAGAGCATGGTGCTTTCAAGAAGGTCCTTAGGGACCAAAAGAGGAGTTCAGAGTAGATAAGGCTCTAACAATGATATTAGGTAGCTTTTTCCATCCATCTCTGGAGGATCTTGAGTGTGCTAGGGTTCCTCCCTATGGGTGGATGCACCTCAAACCTAGAAGACAGGTAGAACAAAAATTAACAGAGCAAAAGGGCCACAGGAGGCCACAGAGCCATAGGCAGGCTGAGCTGGTGCCCACTTAAGAATTCTACAGGATATCAAGGATCAAGCAGTCAGGCCACTCATTCTGCTATGCAATCTTTTAAATGTTCTTCAGTACCAAAAGCTTGAAATTGGGCTATGTTGCACCAATTTTTAAGCAGGATTCCAGAGATCTGGCAGAATATGAAAAAATCTGGGGAAGTTCTGACTGATTAAATGACAGGCAAAAGTCATTGCAGATATGACCTAAAAAATGAAATTAAATACATGCTTGAAGAATGCAGATGCTTTTCTCAGTAACTTGGGAAAAAGCAGTCATGCAATTCTAAATTTCAAATGCAGTACTAAATGTACTTTTAAGACTTGCCCTCCTAATGTAGAATTTTTTCAGTCCTGCAGCTAGCTTAATCATGAGACTACTTATGTGACAGTGAGATATTGTTAAGATGCTGACGTATGACATTTCTATAAAAACAAAATATATACACAATTCTGTTTTCTAAAAGAAGGCCTATTGCATCACTTCTCTACTTCCTGTTCCACTCATATTTATCACTAAACATCTGTGTTTGATGAAGAATTGAGATATGCTTTGTATATAAAGATATGTAAAATGTGTTACAGACACAATGGAAAGAGCAGAACTATTTCTGCAGTGGTTGCACTACAATTGTTAAAACCATCTTTTCTTTCCTTTGTGAGTTCCTTGGCTTTTGTTCCCATGGGACTGTGTAAACATTAGCATATTTGTGATTCACCACAAGGTTTTCTTTAAAATAGCCTGAAGTGCCTATTGTTCTAATAATGTCCATACTGGTATTGTAAGATTCATTGAGCTTATGGCATCTGACAGGGTGGCTTATCTAGTAGCTCTAGTAGGTGAGGGCAACTGAAGCATACTCCATCCTTCACAAGTTTCCACCAAAGGATGATCTTGGAATTTCTGCTAAAGGAGAGGTGAAAAAGATAAGAAAAGTTCTCCATATAAATAAGAAGGAAATTAAAGAGGAGGTAACACAGTTACTGTGATTTATTTCTTATCCTGGCCTCCTGCTATGGTTAATCATTTATATTATTGCAAAATATGGAAGGCTCAACTAGGAAATAAACCTTGTATGAAACAGAAAACTGAAATAAATGATATTTCTGCCCCTGAAAACTTTCCAGTATGCCTATGGTAGAGTTTAATCAGACATCCCGATTTGGGTCAATGTTAGGTAACCTCAATTAAACATTAAAGATCAGCATAATTTTATGCTGCATAGTAACTTAATCCTTGGGCTCCCCTCTTTCATGTAATATTTCATAATTCAATGTACATAATTGTTCATGGAATACTTGGTTTTAAAACAAAGTTAAAAAACAAGTTCTCCAATCAATTTCTGCTTTAAATGACTAAGTAATTAATTTTATACCAGTAGAAGCCTCTTTCAATCTAGTTGGTCTAGAAGGCAGTACTTTCCAAAGTACAATCTATCCATTCTTGATTGGGAGAAATAAATATAATTACCTTTTAGAACTGTTTTAATTTTTCAACCTAACTCTCAGCTGCCTATATTAACTTCTGTGTTTGTAAACCATATTACATTCAAGAGAACATCCTAATTGAAAAGTCTTGATCTATGAAGTATCTTTTCTAGGCTGCGAAGCACTTCACAGAACCATTCAGGTTGGGAAAGACCTCTGAGATCATTGAGTCCAACCTTTGACTGGTCACCATCTTGTCAACTAGACCATGGCACTAAGTGGCCATTTCCAGCTGCTTCTTTAACACCTGCAGAGGATGATTCCACCACCTCTCTGGGCAGTCCATTCCAAAGTTTAACAACGCTTTCCATGAAGAAATTCCTCCTGATGTCCCTGAACACCTCTTGGCGCAGCTTGAGGCTCTGTCCTCTTGTTGTGTCACTCGTTGCCTGGAAGAAGACTGACCCTCACCTTGCTATAACCTCCTTTCAGGTAGAGAGCAATAGAAGATCACCTCTGAGCCTGTCCTCTCCAGGCTAAACAACCCCAGTTTCATCAGTCTGAACTTGATCAGGTTGCAGCATTCTCCCCGACTTGAGATACCTTTTTTCCAGTCTGAGAAACCAAGGACTGGTCCACTGGCTCTACAAAAACAATTCAGCTCCAGAGGCCAGTTTCCATTAGTGTAGTTGAAAGGCGCTGATCTTCAAGGAAGCAGAAATAACATATTGGCACCATAGTTGAGATAATACATACTCAATCATTTAACTTAATTCTCACTTCTGTTGACAGTGCATATCTCTGACCTGGAAAATGAAGTTAGTTAAAAAATCGGAGGAAATTTTGTAGCAAGATACTCACTCATATAATCTTATCTGCTAAGACTGCACATCAACTCCTAAACATTGCTTGATGGAATGGGGCAAGGGAAGGATTTCTAACCGACTATTTGATCAGTGAATAGAGAGGTCAGGTTAATACACTCGGAAGACTGCTTCTAACTAAATCCCATACTGCTGAAAAGGATTCTCTCTTACCTAGTGATGTTCCAGCTACATCTGGAATGTCTGCCTGATGGGACATTCTCTATCTCACATGTTCATCTGTGGATACATTCCTGCAGATAAAAATCCCTGATGTTCGTATATGCTGCAAGGTTAATTTTTACAGATCTTCAAAGGATATGATTCTAAAGGAGCATATGAGAAAATAAAACTTACTTTCTCTCCTTCTTTTTTTGAAAATTTGACTATAGATGGGGTGTGAAACATTCTAGGATTAAGTGTATTGTATTTCATAGATTTATATCTTAATCTCTTATTTATTTAAACTTGACATTATTTGAAAACCTAAGTGAAAACATCATAATCAAATTTATGCATGTACTTAACCTAGTCTGAGCAAACAATCAGCTTACATTTAAAAGTTTATAGTCATAGTCCTCTATGTAAGTGTTAACTGAATGAAACAAAAGTAGTGAGACTTCCCTGACCTTTCAGGAGGTTAATACTGCTAGAGAAATATGAGCTACTATTGCCTGGAAGGAAATCCACAACCCCATAAATTTACCGTATGTTTAAATCAGACTACTCTCTACTTGTAGGGTCTGATATGTTGAATAAACCAGTGCTGATACAATTGTAAAAAATTTGGTTTGAAGATAAGAATTTTTTATTTGAACAAAGAAGTAAATATATAACACCTTAAGACACTGGAGATTTATTCGGGGGCAACTATATTGTGTGCATGCAGATAACTAATATCATAATAATCAGGAACAAGGCTGAAGAACATAATTATCTTTAGATGATGGTAACTGTGATCGTGAAATTTCAGTTGAAATTCTGAGGATAAGCTTGTGTATGTCAGCCTAAGCAGAAACCCATGAAAGCATGCTGTTCCACAGAGAGAACGGTACTGCAGATTCATGACACATTGCTAGGTACAGTTAGAGCAGCTGACCAGCAGTGAGATTGCATCCTCGCCTGGTCTCCTGCATTATGGTCATTGCATGGATTACTTGGTTTTCTGATTGTAATCACTGATCTAAATGCACCTAAGTAAAACTTCATCTATCTGATCCATAATTGCTCTGAGACATTAAACTTAGCTGGTTAGGCTGCAATAATTCACAGCTTGCTTTTAAATACCAGTGTGAATGCAGTATTAGAAAGTATTGACAGTGAGATGTTCAGCAGGCCTCACTGTCTTTAAAGTACTGCCTGACAGTAGAACAAGAAGAGCAAGGAGCATTCCAGGTGGCATTGTGTTTGTCCATATAGTTTGCAAATTTTGTCTGGAACTACAGCCGGAAACACCATTCAGAATATTGCTGTTCTGTACCATTTGCTGAAAAACAGTCACTGAGAGACAAGTGATGCCTCATATTTTGTGGAATTATGACTTATAGAGATGTTTGGTTGCTTTTCTTGTTTGTGTTTTTTGTTTTGTTTTTGTTTGTTTGTTTGTTTTTCCTGGTGTGTACTTTCCATATTAAGGCTTACTGTGATGTCTGCTTTGGTCTTTAATTTTGAGCTGACATTTAAGGATAGCATAGATGTAAATATCACTGTAAAAATGTAATCCACAAACATAAGATGCAACTGTGTCTCAAAAATGCTGTAATTCTTTGAATTTCAAAGCCAAGAGGCAAAGTAATTTTAAATAAGTGTATTAATATGAAGTTGCACATTTTAACATTTAACGGGTCTTTTATAGGCTATAGGAAGAACATGTGATCTTGCAGAAAGATCAGATATTTTATGTTGCTATGATGATATTTTATTTCCGTAGTTGTTTGATGAATACACTTCCCATGCCTCAAATATTTTGATATATTATTTACTAGTAACTAATTCCCTCTAAAATTAGTCTGAATGAGAGTCAAACTCACCATCTTGCTATATAGAACAAGTCAAAGGAGTAATTGAGCTCTAAAATTATAGGCTAAAATTCCACCTTCATAGGAACCTAGTACTTAAATTACTTATCTAAGACAGAGTATTGTGAGGTAGTCTGTTCCAATCTACGGTATTGTGAGATATTCTCTAAGTTTTCTCTACAACTAAAAATCCTGAATTTAAATTTGCAAAATTTTTTTGCTTTTCTATCTGCCTCTGTGGGTAATATTTATATAACTTAATGTTTCCATAGTAGACCATATCATACTTTCAAAAAAGAAAGCACCCACTCTTCTACACTTACAATTGTGCCAGCACTGAAATCTGAAGTTAATTTTCCTTCAATTCTAATTTGGACTTAAACAATTGCTAAAAATTAAATTCAAAGGCGATTTTGGAAAAAGAGAAAAGCCAACAAAAATCCCAATAAAATGGGATGAGAAACTGAGGGAAAAACCCAATGCTTACATAGAATAAAGAGCACAGTGAGTTTTTGAAGTGCCTAAAGATAGTTGCTTTCTATCCTCAAACAGCAAATGTTTAACTAATTCGATGCTGCACATCTTCCTACCTGTTGCTATACATTTGAGGTCAAATCAGTTTTCTCAAGAAGTGCATCCTAAAACTGGTGTCAAGGAATACTTACAGTTTTACAATTGGCAATTAACAGTTGATAGGAAAATAAAATTTTGGTCTATACCATTAAGGGTTTATTTTGATTTCATCTACTGCTAAATGTCTAATAAAATACAAGGTGCTTCCTTCCATTTCCTCCTGGTGGAGATGAATGGATTAGAGTGGACCATTAATCAGAACACAAAGATTAGGAGTCTGCAAGGAAGGGATCCTGTTGCTTTTATTAAATGCACATTTATGACTGCAGAAAAATATTCTGGGTTTCAAGGGTGATAATGTTCATCTATCACTTAGGAAGAGAGGCAGTGGCAAGACATACAGGCTGTGCAAAGCTGCAGGAGATTAGAAGAGACCCAACTGCATGGTTAGCTGGAGAGTGTCTTGAGCAGTTGAAGAACTCGCTCAGTCAGAAATTGAGCCACAGGAGCCAAAACAAACTTTGCAGCACCTCAACAAACTCTGCATGTCTTGATACTGAAGCTGACATTTCAGTCTGAGTTAGACAATGTGAAAAGATCATGCTATGCAGCAGATGCCTGGAATTGCAATGTCAGAAAAGTAGTCAAAATAGCCCTAAATATGTAAATTTGAATTTAAGTTACTCAACACAGTTTGAGAGAAGTCCCACTGAATGTATCAGTTAGCACTGTTTCATGCAGTCATGATCCAAGTACCTGTAACCTTGTCTGCCTGGAAAGGCAATGTGGAAAACCTATGTATTTACAAAACATTTAGAAAGTTTCCAGTACTCTAGTCATGCAAAAGTTGTAAAAAAAATTAATATTCTGTGAAACCATACATAGTCACAAATTCAATGATAGTTAGATATCTACCTAGATTCTTGCCTTTGGAGTTATCATTTAAGTATGAACATTTTCCTACAGAGTCAAGTAATTCCATGAAATGTTATGTGGTAAATGTAACAAGAAATCAAAGTAGAACAGGAGCACAGAATCAGCATTATGTTCATAGCAGCTCAGCACATATTGAAATTCCTGTCATGGGTGAGGTCATTTCATACCACTCTTTTCTCAAAGTTTGCTTACAGTCTTCACATTAATTTTATTAAGGTAGCTGGCTGATAAAATTAGAGGCCAGCAAATTTTAATGGCATGAGGGAGAGAAGGAAGCAGCTTCATTTTACTGAGGAACCGTAAGAGTCAGGAAAGCCTGACAGCACTAAAAAGAACAAGTTGAGTGGGAGAGGGAAAGGAGGATAGTCTAGACAGGGCCAAGGCAGAATTAGGAAAGTTTATTTGACAGAGAAAACTACCCAGTTACATAGGAATATAGTTATTTTTATGGAACAAGGAAAGGTCATTGGGAAATATTGATTTGGATGCCCTCTACATACCCCTTGACTGGTCAGAGACTTAGGCGGCCTGTAGAAGGTTACTTTGCCTATGATTAAAACTTGAACAATCAGTCCAAGAGTCCATGGAGGGGCTGACCCCCAGTTTTCAGTGCAGAAATTGTAAAAAACAGTGCAGTGCAGAGTGATAGAAATTCCTTTATAGTACTAGGTTTCATACATGGAGCTAATTTATTCAGTTTAGGTTTTTTCCATCTCTGGAAATGTATGTTTCAAATGTATGTTTCTGTATGTATGTTTCAAATGAAAAAAGAACAACTAGAAAGAAATAAATACCTGGAGATAGTGACTACTTGAGAGAGGGTACTAAAATTATTCCATAAATCCAATGTAATATAATAATTTAAAATGCTTTCCTTGCAACAGGTGTAATTTTGTTTAGTAAGGAGAATATATTGCACTCTCATTCAAAAAAGTCCTTTCTTTTGACAAGAACTTGTTTAAAAAAGTAATTCTAAACTTCTTCAGAATTTTATACCTGCTAATACTCCTACCAACTCTATCCTGACAATACCTGCGTCATATTAGCTAATTAATTTGCTCCTTTGTTGGTATTAACCTAGATCTGGCTTTGCATTTGCAAAGAATATAAAATCATGGAATCATTAAGGCTGGAAAAGAACTCTTAGATCCTAGGGAACAACCATTAACCTAACACTGACATATCCACCACTAAAACATGTCCCTATGCACCAGATTTACACACTTTATGAACACTTCCACACACCACCACTTCCCTGGGTAGCCTCTTGCAATGCCTGTCCACCATTTCACTGAAGAATTTTTACCTAATATCTAATCTAAACTTCCACTGGTGCAACTTGAGGCCATTTCCTCTTGTCCTATGCTTACTACCTGGGAGAAGAGACCAACAAACACCTTGCTAAAAAGTCCTTTCAGGTAGCTGTAGGGAGGAATAAGGTCTTCCCTGAGCCTCCTTTTCTCCAGGTTAAACAACCTCAGCTCCCTCAAAACCAAGAGATGTTAAACCTTATTTTTTGTCAATATTTTAATTTAATTTTTATATACTTTTGGCTCAAGGGCTTCTTGTTTGATTGTTACTTCAGTAATTTAGTGTCATGTTGTTTTGGTTTGAGCCTAGCCAGAGGCCTGGAACTACCCAGGCTTGTTGACTCCTTGCAGCTGAACAGAGGAGAAAAAAAAATTCAAAGCGACCACGAGGTCTATGATTCAAATGATTTGAAAAAAATTTTATCTTAAGAAATATAAAAGTTAATTTATTATACTAAAAGAAAAAAAAAAAGAGAAGTAATATGAGCTTTGGAAAAAAGCACCTTCTTCCCCTCTCCCACTCCCTCCTCCCAGCTTTACCTCCTACCCAAACGGCTCAGGGTGACAGGAAATTAAGGGGAAGGGGAGGTTTAGGTCAGGTCTTCATTATGCAAGGATTGGAGTCTTTCCCTGCTGAACGGTGGCGTACCTCTCTGGAAGGCAGTTCTTCAGGATCCACTCCCTTATATCAGCCCACCCCACGGGCAACAGTGGCCCTCACACTGCTGCGGCGTGGGTCCCTCCTCCACGGGCTGCAGTCGTTGTAAGCATCCCCCTGCTCCAGCGTTTGCCAGTGTGTCTCTGCACTCCTGCAGTCCTCCATGGGCTGCAAGGGGGGGACATCCTGCTTCACCATGGTCTCACCACCAGCTGCAGAGGAATCTTGGCTCCGGCTCCTGCAGTATCTCCTTCCGACCTGCCCTTGGTGTTTCCATGTTGTGTTTTTAGCTCACACCCTCCTCCTCCCTGGCTGGAATTAAAAACTGCTCCCCACAGGATTGTTTTTAATTCCTTCTTGAATATGTTATCACAGAGGCGTTACCACTTTCAATTGTCCTGCGGCATGTCCATCTTTGCAGCCAGCCAGACACTGGCCCTGGAGGACATGGTGGTGGGGCTTCTAGCAGCTGCTCACAGGAGCCACCCCTGAATGCCCCCCTGCTACCAAAAAACAGATCTTGCAAAACCAAGACACTTGTATAGAATTGTACTACTTTAAGCAGCACTTTTCTCCTAGGAGACTACAATCTTAATCATGCTTGACAGTTAATTTAGGGACAAGAATTTATCTTTTGAAATTTTTAAAAATAATAGAATGCAAATCACAGCAAGCGATATATGGCTCCAGATTTTCTCTCGGTTTTCTCTTTTAAGGACATTGGTGGATTCAGACAGTTCATATCAGTGCTGAAACTTAATTAGTGCTACTTTATAGTGATATGGAAAACAAAATTCTTAATTTTGTCCTATGATGGGAATGTAAAAGTAAAAAAAAAAAAAAAAGGATTAGTGCATTTATTTAAAAATAATTTATGGTGTATTGAAGTTGAAGCCATATTAAACTAGAAGACCATTTTTCTTTTGATTGATCTACAAAAAGATATGTTAAAAATGAAGCTTATATTAGTCATAAGAGAACATATTCATAGCATCATTGAGGTTATACAAAAGGGAAACTAGTAGCTAAATCAAAGTTAAGCAAAGTTGCTCTATGAAGAGTAATCACCATAATGACCACTATTATCCCATTTCATCTTTTGTCTTTTGCCTGTAGTCCTCTGTCTTATGTTTACACTATAATTTTGGGTAAGAACCATGTTGTTTTATTAGGGTTCTTTTGTACTGAGGGTAGCCCAAGTGTCTGGCCCTATTCACTTCCCTAGCACTATGCTGTAACACAATACAAATAACATATTTTAAGTCAAAAGGAAGTTTAAAGTTCTGAATTCACAGAAAAAAAGTTCTCTAAATGTTTGGATTTAGATACCAAATGTTTGAATCAGCACTAAAAGTTTCTATCATTTCCTGGAAGTTTTAGATAATTTCTGTCTTTGTTTATGATGGGAAAAAAATGACTTAAAGAGAAAAATATCTTCTCTGTGACCTTTGCATAAAATATAAGTCCAATGAAATAATCAGGCAACTTGGAAATTTCAAAGTCTGGATACCTTGAAATAGACTATAAGAGTGTTTAATCACATTTGTTCCTAGATTTAAAAATTGCCTATTGCTAAATTATTCTTAATAGTCCTACTACTGACCTATAAAGAAGTTTGTGCAGATGTGGAACAAAGCTATTCAAAATTCAGATATGCTCTGGTTTTCTTGGATTCTCACTGAAAGCACTTTTAAGAGCATTCCAATGCTGATATTCTTATGTACTGAAACCAAGGTCCACACAATGGGTTGGGTGTGCTGATCCTCAGTATTTAATGTCTCATTTCTATGTATGCATGTTTTAAAAATGTAATGCAAGAACCACAAGCTAGCTGCCTGCATGCTGGCCACGGCACCTGAAGTATGTGGGGACTCCCAGCAAACAGCCAATGGAGCTGTGCCAACCTGAGATAGCTGTAGGGTACCTAATTCACCAACTGGTGGGCACGACATGGGAATTCTGTGCAACCAAAATGCTCATTGTCCTGGATTGGTAGCTGAAATCCCCATGAAATATCCTTAGGTATTTTGAGTGATATCAGGTATCTGCTCAACAAGTCTGAGTCCTTCAGCTGAAAAAAAAAGGCAGGGTGCTCAGGCATTAAAGATGTATTGGCCACTGTGAAAGCACTGTCCAAACTGAAAACTTGCACCTCAATCCTATTACTTATTCTGCTGGAGCAGTCAACTCTTTTCTTTTCCAAATTGGATACTCTAGGCTTGTGTGTCTTTTTACATACTACTTAGTACGAAGAGCACTTTCCCAGGAAGGTGAAAAGACATGTTTGAGTATAGAAGGACATGCTATTAATTACTTTTCCTGCACATACAGGATAGAATAAATATAGAAAGAAAATTATGGTGAAGCTCAACAATAAGACTCTTATTTCACTGTAAATAGGTACTCCTGAATTGTAGTTTCTATTCCCAAAATTACTCATGGATTTTATTCATTGTTTTTTTATTTTTCTTCTTCCCAAATGAAAAGTATAAACAGCGCTAAGGATAGTGCTCTGGACTTCAATTCTTCAGTTTTATTCCATCATTGAATTTGGCATCCCTGGCACTTCTTCCCATGATCTGAGAAATTTGAATGCCTGGCTGTGCACCAGCTCTGCTTCAAGAGGTATCTTTAACACAAACAGATTATAAAGCATCTTGTGTTTCTTTTCTTGCTCTACTGTCTTAGTTTGAAAGATGGATATCACACAAGGAAGCCGGGAACCTTCCTGGAACGGAAGAAATTACCCCTCCCCCAGAATTATTGTAATTTCGAAAATCACAAGGCTTATGAGCACAAATGTGGGAAAAGGAATAACAGTTCTTTATTAAAATGTGCGTGCATATACATATGTATATAAAAGAACAAACAACAACAACGACAACAAAAACCAGTAACAGCCCTCCCGCCCGCCGCGTGGTTTCCCCCGTGGTGTAGTTACAACCACTCTGGGCAGGGGGCGCTGGCGCGGCAGGCGCGGCGGAGGGGCTGCCATGAGTCCCGCGCAGCTGCAGGGGGCGCTCGCGCGCGGGATCGGGAACCGCTCGGGGCGATGGCGGTCCCAAGCAGAGAGGCACGGAGAAGGTGGAAGGCGGAAGGCGCTTAGTTTTGCCGGGTTTCTCACGTGTCCGGTGCAGTCTCCTGACGGTGGCAGCAAGCTGGGGTCTTCAGCCGAAGCGGCAGGCAGCTGGCTCTCTCTGGAAGGAGAGAGAAAAGGCGCGCCTGGCTTTCCCTGGGGCACTCGCCCAGCTGGAGAAGCTCTCCCGGCGATGCTACAGTAGCCGACGATGCAGGTAGTCAGCGAAACAGCAGGGCGGACCCCCACCGCAGTTCCGGGCAGCTGGGTAGGCGAGCTCCCACAGCCAAAAACCACGCCACTGTCTCCGCATGCTGGGCGAAGACAAAAACAGTCGGAGGGGCTCCTTCCGGGCTAAGGAAAACTAGCCACACCCACTGTTCTGTGTCAATGGCAGGGTGATTAAAATGGAATTTTAAGACTCCAGCTACCCCCATTGTATTGACAACGACCCATCCCGTTTCCTGGGTGACAGAATTGAAAGAAATCCCCTGGAAAGAACTCAACCCCCAACATCTACTTTCATGCAGGAAGAGAAGATTGATTTCAATAACAACTCTGTTTCTATAATGTGCTTCCTGATTTCAGTTCCATTGGACGTAAAAATATTCTATCTATAAGTTTCATTGGAAACTTAGAATATTGTATTGGATATTTGTGATTAATAGTTGAATTCTACTGTTTAGACTGGGACAAGTCCTTCTTTTCATTGACTCCCAAGCCTGAGAGAAGGAAGATATATTGACCCAGAGTGTTATGCATTCTTTGAAGTACACAAACTTTTTTCATATAAAAAGCTGTCAGAATGCCAACAGTAGTAGAATGGAGACTGGGGAAGAAGTTAATTCGTATTCACTGACTCTACCTGATCACCTCCAAGGGACTGAATCAGGGAAACAAAGTCAGCTCTAATTTCAAACTTGGTTCTTGCTGTTGTTATGATCAAATGATCGAATGAGAGGAAACTTCAGGATGGTGCATGAGTTTTGTAGCTGAAGAAATTAAGAGGAGCAAGCAAAATGCAAGCAGGTACACCAAGAAATAAAACCCAAACCAAATCACCTTAAAACCCTTACAAATCAGTTGTTTATTTTTAAACTTTAATGTAATGTTTTTCCTTAAATATTGATTACTTGAGAATTTCAGCTTTCTTTAAAAGCAAGAAACAAACTCTTTTTCACTCATGATTACAGAGAAACATTGAAAATATGCAATCATAAAGGCCCAAAGACCGGACAGCAGGCCACCTAATCTATGAAAAACACTATCTCTCCATAGAAACTTTGTTTTATAATCTTAAATGATCACAATCGTATCAATACTACATTTAAACTCAACATTGTTTTTCCAATTGCCACATAATTTTGGCTTAGGAAACAGGCTGATTAATATTGAGGATGTGAACTGTGTTGCTTTGGAACTGTGACCAGTATGCAAGGTTGATGAGCAGGTGGGTTTCTGTGGTACTCACCCCTGCCCAGCTTCTTTTGAAAATGGTTGCAATGAATGCTCTCACTAGAAGTGAAAGAGAAGAATTGAAACAAGTCTCTACCTAGAAAATTTGCAGTAGCACGTTATGTCTTCCAAGCCATGACCTAAGTAGTTGAATTTGAAAATTAAATGCTCCATGTTAAGATTGCTCCACTCCCGTTGTTATACAGATGACCTAATGTCTAAAAATGGGTCTTTCTGAAGGCCTAATTTGGCACTAGGAGACTTTGGCAAGTGTGAGGTGTATTGCTCGTGTTAAGTATTGACTGTATGCAGTATTTATACGGTGAGTGTTGAACACGAAGAAGTGACTCTCTCAATTTGTTTTGGAACAACTGAATCCCTGTTGTACAAACTCCAAAAAATAACTTCCAACAAATCTCTAAATATATTTTTAATTAAGCCCAGGGCTACTCACTAGAACACTCTGTTTTTTCTTCAAGCTTTTTACCCTGCCAGTGCCTCTCTCCAGTGGCCAGTTTACAAACACATCCCTGCAAACTGAAGCCTATATTCAATGGAAAAACACTTACAATAAAAACTTTCATGTGTTAGGAAACTAGAAATTATGGGTAAGATGGTATGTTGTGAAACTGAAATTTTTAATATTTATCTTTCCTTCATATATCTGTTCAATTTTGGTAGGTTCAATGTTTTCATTATCTACTATATAGATGATGAAATAGAAGAAATATTCAAGAGATAAACATATTTATTTTGTATCAGTTATATGAATAATCAGTGCCTGAAACCAAGAATGACCCTCTAATTTATTTACAAAACCTTTTACACCATTTGTACCTTTGTTGTTGACATCTGCTGACAATATGTATCATTCCAGGATTCATGAACTGAATGCATTTCTAAGTATTCCTCCTTTGTTGACTGAAGCACAGTGATGTCCAGGACACTGAAGCTTCCTGAAACAGGTTTCAGTTAAACAATATGAGTGGAATAGTCGATAGGTATCTATGTGACAGGACCAAGGGCTATACAGTACTTTATATTTACTCAGTTGATTCCCTTCCCCTGATAGTGGAGGAAAACAGGTAACTATGGAAAAGCATTTGAGAAATCCCATCATCCGACATTCTGAATAATTTTAGAAATCTCTGAAATGCCTGTTTTGAAATGTTGAAGATGACAGTACTGTCATACATGGCACTATCATCATGCTGCTAATGTACTTGAACAAGTGTCAGGATTCCAAAAGGCATGTAGGCCCCGACAAGGAGCTGTGGCCCTTAAAATCTTACAAAGACTGCTGTTATCCTTTCCTGAATGTGGCTATTTTTAAACACGTGTTTCACAGTTTACCTTGGTGAATGTATCAGCAAACATGCATTATAGTAAGGATCAAATACCTAAGGCTGTACTTTACATCTTTTATCAATTTTCCATTCTACCTAAGGAGTTCTTTATGAAGTTAAGCCCATTAAGTAAGGAAATTAAAATGACTGAGGCAGCCTGTTTTTAGAGGAAAAAATGATGTAGTAGGCTGACTCCATATGATTTGGATTAGGGTCTCCAACATCACAGGATGGAATTTCAACCACTGTGTTTAGAGGCAGGCATTTGTTGCTGTTCAACTCTTCGTGGAAAGCATACAGCTTTGAATATACATCCAGATAATTGTCATCACCTGTGGCTAGGGGCACTCACCTACACTATGAAGTCCAGATCCATCTACTTTTTCTGTCTTAGAGAAGCACAATAATCCTGAGCTTCCAACATCACATAAACATATCCTGGCCTCTGCATATATTTCTTTCTAATCAGAAATTCAATTTGAGAATCATTTATATATAGAAAATGTAATTTTTACATTGGCCTTTCTGATGGAGTAAAAATGGTTCATAGCAAAACTTGTAACAAGCTGTAATTCTTGCAATTGAAAATTTGCATATCGATAATTCTATTTTGCATTTTAATATTATTTAGTCTCTTTTTAAGTTATCTGTTTTAATTTAGTTTTTTAATAGGTAGTTTAAGCTAATTTTTCTAGTAATTTTGATGTTTGCTCTTGGGTCAGCTCTAATTTTTCATGACTCATCGCTACTTCTTAAAAATATTAAAAGACCATTACACCTTGCAATTTTCAAAGTCAATAATTACTTTACTCTGCTTGAAAGTAAAGTATGATAATATTTCTGGTAGTACCACTTCATCATTCACATATGACAACTTTTCTTTTACAGCTGAACATTATTTACCAAATTGCCTGGTTATGCACCTCTTAACACCTCTTGACCAAGATACATAGCAGCAGTTTCATTTTGGGACTTGCCAACAAACAGTATTTTTAAACACACACGAGACCTGTTCCAAGCTAATTGTTTTACTGGGGTTTGCCTTTATCCTAAACTTAGAGAACAAAACAAGCCCTTTCAAAGCTTGGCTGTGACACAGAGAAGTGCTCATTGTGCCTGGATAGGAGAGAGCAGAACACACTTGGTCTGGCAGCAGGGGCCAAAAGAGACTGATGCAACTCTCTGAAGTTCATTAACCCAGTTGCTAGGGTATGAAACATGCTGAATGCACACCTTTTTTATTCACTAATTATTTTTAAATATCAATTTAAAAAAGAAAGAAATTATTTGCAGACTACACAGGCAGCATATTTAATAAGTTCCACTGATGCCTGAGTGATTTTTGCTTTTATTCTTCATATATTCGTAGCTCTACAGACTGTTACTATATAGTTATAGTTTCTTAACCCTAGGCCCTCAGTATTTTTGCTTTTAAGTAAAAAAATTCCTTAGGACCATGCCCGATTTAAGTTCCCTCTGGGAGCCAAGGACAAGACACCATCCCAACACATTCTCTCATAAAGAACAGGTGTTTTCTAGAGACATTTTCTCATAACAACTGGGGAAGCGAGGCACAACTAAACACCCTCTTTCTCATAACAATTAATGCCTTCCTGAAGGCTTTCTCATAACACATGCTATCTCTAAAAGAGAAAGCTGATTGGATGTTTATGTCAAGCACTTCAGTATCTGTATTCCTAATTGGAGGTTTTAGCTGGGTATGCTATTTGGTACCACGAGGAGCCATAAAGCTTTACAAGAAAGTGAAGTTTAAAAACTGAAAGTCTATATTGGAAGCCTGTATAAAATGCTTGAGTAGGAGTTAGAAATCTAATATGAATCTATACATAGTGAAAAGTGTAACAAAATAATTTAGCGGAAATAAACAGACAGAATATTTGTATGAATTGTCTCTGGGATGTGCAATTTGTTTTCTTACTAATTGAAACAGTAGAACACTAGAAGTTGCCTCATCAGACTTTGAAAAGAACATACTTGTATTATCCTGGGGTTCTTAAGCAGTCATTTTAAGTGATTTTAAACTGAGTTCAATTTTAACAAGAAGTACACTTCTCAGAAAAGTTAAATCTTTTAAGTCTGGTTCACCTCTTTCAGTAACTGCCTGACCAATTTTTCTTCGGGAGAGTCACTCTTTGCACTGTCTTTGTGATTGATTTCTTACAAGTTCTATTTACACAATCCTGTTCTCAAAGGATTTTATTTTGGGTTTTTTTCAGTCTTTTGGTCTCCCCCTATTTCTTGCTCAATTATAAGACCAAACTCTCTCAACTCAGGCTGCAGTTGCAATCCTGGGGTGCTACCATGTACGTGTGGATCACATGGCTGGAATACCCTGCAGCAATGCCCCCTTAGTCAGGCCACATTTCCTGCTTATGGAACAAATGTTTCTCTGTATTAACTAGGAAATATTTGGTTTCTGGGATTTCCTGGAGTTTGTTGAACAGAGTGTAAGGAGGATGAGATTTCCCAATTCATAGGAATATTACGATCTTTTAAGTTGTTCCAGATCAAGCACCAATTTCTGGAATCAAGTAATTTAAAATAAAACCAATGATGGGTTATTACACTTAATTTTGACTGGCTGTAGCTTTTAATGTTGCTGCTTGCTCTTTGCAAGAAATGGAAAATGACACAGTCTTTATAATTCCTACTGCTGTGCACGGAGATGTCAAATGCAGATCTAGGCTGCATGTTTCCAAGTTGTGAGTGAGCCATCAAAGTAATCATTTGCTGAATATTTGCTTTTGCATACCTTTACTAAAATTATACACATATTCTGTCAAATACTGTTCAGTTGACAGGATTCTGTTTTATGATACCCGTGAGTCTGTTCCTTTTATAGAATATGTCCTGATAACAAACACCTCTTTTAAGGTTCTAATTCCCTTTTAGAATTAATTGAGTGGGTGTTGTAAAGTTTTGTAAGAGCCAACACACCCAACTCATATTTTAGAGATTTTCACTTGGACTGCTTTTAACTGTTGCAGCATGTGTCTGCTCTTTGATACTGTATAATGAGACTCACTGACAGTACTTGAATTTGTACTTTTGCTTCCATTTCGTAAAATTACAGCTCCTAGAATTGGTTAATTACATGATATCCACTGTAATTTTAAAAATAAATGATTGAATAACGAGTCTTGCTTCATGTAAACAGAGAAAAGCTTAAAATGCTACCTAAAGACTCAGAAGCAGAAGGCACATGAAAACAAAAAAATATTTACAGGTCTTATAAAGAAAAAACAGGCTGTGATTTTCTTGGGCCCCCAGTTTGTACTTTGTTAGTAAATGAAGTTGGCAAATGTTGCTATTCTTACCTTCATTTCTTCTACAGAAGAAAACATGCCTGTTACATCTCCTTTTGGAGAGCCTCTAATTGTTTTGAAATAAAAAATACTCATAGTAATCCTATTTTTCTTCTCAGAAAGGGATATTTCATGTTGCATCTTTTTGTTAGAATTTGAAAAGATTTTTTTTCCTTAGAAACTATTTATCTATAATTTTGTTAAGTGCAAACATAATGACTCTCCCCAGTTCTTCAAACAGAGAATATACTTGTTCTGTCTCTGATTTTAGAACTGGAGAGTTCTCCAGCCAGGAATGAGTCTAGAGGACTGTCCTCAAGTCATATAGTGACTCTGTAGTTCATAGGCTTATTTTTACATTAATAGATGATACAACTCAATGAGCATAAATTTTCAGAGTGATAAGCCAGAAATATATTTTACAGGTAGGCTTTCTTCAGACTAGCTCTTTTCATGTGAACTGAATGCCCTTTAGTGGTTGGAGAGCATTTGGTTTACTCTTGCAGTGCACCCTCCAGTTTCATTTCATCTGAAAAGAATCTACTTCCTTGTAATTTGTCTGCTCTGCAATGTGAACCAAAACAGCAACAACTGGGAAATTCACTCTGCATGGGGGAGTATGGTTGATGTGAGCTGAAGTGCTAATAGAGATGCACTTGTGGCAGATTATAGGTATGGCTCTAGAGTACGTTGATTATGAGCTTATTTTAGAAGTTACTGGTTGCTAAAAGTTGCATATTATGGGGAAAAAAATCCCAATATTGCAGTTCCTGAAAATTTTTATTTTCCTAGGTTTCAAAAAAACCCCCTGCATTCTCCCAAATTCCAAATCATATGGTTCTGTGCACATGAAAATGAGGGCATTTTTCCTCAATAACCTATTGGCTCTTCTTTAGAACCTGAGGCACATTCCAGTATTTTGAACAATGAACTAGAAGCATTTTTTTCAGCCATTTACATGACTAAGTTGTTTGCAGAAACATCCCAGCTCGATAAAAACCATCTGCCTCAGGTTTTTAAATTTTGTATGGATGTGGGTATAATTCAGGGAATTGCACTTGTTACTTCCAGTTGTACAAATGGATGTGGTCTTTTCAAGTTCATGATTGATCATAATCCCATCTTTTTTGATCACAATCTCATCCATTACAAATGTTTGTGAGGTTACCTAGGTAGACTTTGAACTGTTTTTAAACTGTACACTTTTAATTCTGCAGTTTTCAGGTGTTTTGTGACCAAGTTATAGCACAATAAATAATAAATAAATAAATAAATAAATGTTTAATTTCCCATTACTTGTGGAATTGAAACCTCTCTCTGTCCCCAGAAGCACAAAGACCATTTGGGCAAGGGTCTAAATGTGGCTAATACTCTACCTAATGGGTAGAAGTGAAATCAGATGAATAACTTGGCAACACCTCTATAGAAAAACATAATCTGTAAATGTGCATTTTTTTAGAGGGCGTACTACTAATTTCTCTAGGTGAAGCCATCCAAGAGTGCAAATATCTGCAGAAATTTGACTAAGACTGAAAGCAATGCAGGTAAATGGACTATTTACAGATGCAACCCTAAATGCATTGCCTTGTTTGGTGCTATGCACTTTTTCTGGCTGCTGTCTTAGCCTTTTGTGCTGACTGCTTCCCCCCACTCTGTGTCATCCAGCAGACACTGTCCCTTTGTCTTCCTGAGTTAGAATGAGTATATAATTTCTGAAATTTTCACGAAAGCAGAGAAATTCAAAGCAAAGCCCACCTCTGTTCCCCCTCTCCCTTCCACCCACTATTGGTAGCAATTTATCTCTTCCCATAAAAATGCTGCAGGGTTACTTGTGGTCTAGTGGTATGCTGGGCAGGACAACCTATTCCTAGAGACGCTAGGGAAAAAGGACAAGTCCCAGGGACACCTTGCATTTTCATCCTGTGCCCTGGGGTGTGGTCCTCTGAGGACGTGGAAGTTTCTTCTTCGGTAAGATGAGGACAGCTGATGAAAAAGAGCGTGGTTTAGAAAGAGGCAGAGACTCTACTCAGCCTTGTCCAAAGCCATGGTGGTGTTGCAGCACTTTGTGAGATCACAATGCTTTTATCTGGTATACAGATTTTGAAACACACACATCTTAGCACCCTTATTTCTCTAGATAGGAACTTGATTAAAGGGTTTTTCTGAGTGAAAAAAATTGTCTTTGATATGCAAAGACAGCATGCAAGACTGTCTGTCTCTTATTATACCTTTAAAAGTGTATATGATAACAGTGGAACGACTGTATTCTATTTATTCTACCATTTCACATACTTATGCTGGACTAAATAAATTACTGTCAGCTTGAAGCATACAAAAATCATGACTCAGGTTTTTAGAAATGCCATGAACTTCAAAGCATATATTTTCTTTGCCTTATGTTCTTGAGCTGTTAGAGATCACATTTTTAAAGTTTTCTCCATAAATAAAAGAATAAGATTTATATATTTCTTGTGTTGTGTTTTAAATGGTTTAATTCAACCCTTTCCACCACCAAATAACGTGACACTTGATGAAATCTTGAGGGATTGCAGTACTTTAAGGAATTTTAGTTTTTCAGTACTCCATACTTGTTTCCACTATAATATTCTATGCTAAATAAAAGTGGGGGACTGTTGCAAAACGCAGCTTCTATTTTATCTGCCTTTCCTTTTGCTGCCTTGCAGCAGGGAAAGTATGTTTGTACATCATTCAGAGTGAAAACTGTAAATCCAGTTTTCAGGCACCTGGGGGGACTGTTATGTGCTCTGACCCAAACCAAAGAATTGTTTGGAAATTAGCCTCAAGCTTTCATGTCACATTTCCCAGAGCTTTGTCAGGAGTCTAATCCTGGCTGCCACTTTCTCCTACATCCTGAGTTCTGGAAGGCAAGTGAATGGCAAGGATCTTTCTCTTTGTTCACGAGGAGAAAACAAGAAAAAAGGCCCCAGCTTGAGAAACATAACTGAAATATATGGCCAAGAAACAAAATATATAGTGCAACTGAGAGAAATCTTTTAAAAAAATTTATATTTTTAAGTTATTAGTCATTAAAATGTTTAAGAATCCTCAACTTTTGGTATGTTTTGTCAACTTCTGTTTTTAAGGGAAGAGAACACTAATGTTGTTTACAGCTTGCTTTACTCAAATCCCAGTGGGTAGAGTACTGTGTTTGTCTCCAGTCAAGCCATTACCAATCACTCGAATGTTATACTAGTTTCTTATAATTTCTCTTTTATGTCTCATTTGTTGAAGCCCCATTTCAGTTTTGATTTTGCATATGACACAAAGTGAAGCTAGCATTTCTTAATCATTTTTGAAAAAGGTCATATGAAATTGCTTCACACCTAGTGAAAAGTGTTGTGCTGTAACATAAGTGAAGTTTCTGTCACCAAAACCAACTTTCCAGTAACGCTTTCTTTAATCACAATTTCATAAACAATAATAATTCCTATCTAAATATTTTATTTTACTAAAATATTTTATTTTATTTTATGTTATTTTATGTTTAGGATTTGTGAAGAAGAAGTTCTTTGGCTTCAGGCCACAGAAGAGCACACTCCAAATTTTGCCTCTGGGGCTCTGATTTTTCAACATCTCTTCCTCATTGAAATAAATCAGCAGTGACTGAGACTATTCTGGATTTTAATCTAGATTTCTCATTTGTGTTACTGCAGACTTGTCGTTCTAGATTAAAAACCTGATACCAGGAGTTATTTATTGTTTTGAGGATTAGCTGTGCTGGGTCATCCCAAGGTGAGTGAAAAGCCCTACTTTGGTTCTACACTTGTAGCATTTGTAGACAATAGAATGGTGCATATGTACCTTATCGACATGAGGAAATGGCCTCCAGGATGAGGGGAAATGGCCTCAAGTTGCACCAGGGGAGGTTTAGATAGATATTAGGAAAAATTTCTTGACAAAAAGTGTTATCAAGCGTTTCAACAGACTGCCCAGGGAAGTGGTGGAGTCACTATTCTTGGAACTGTTCAAAAAACCACGTGGCACTAGAGGACACGGTTTTGTGGTAAACATGGTGGTGTGTTGCTGGTGAGAGTGGGTGCTTTGGACAGAGTTTATTAGACAAGCCCTGCTGTAGAGCCATGAGGAGCAGAAAGGACCCCTTGTGTTCTAAATACCTTCTCAGAGAGGAGCCTGGGGATGGCTGGATCCAACCTTAGCCTCAGACTGTCAAGAGTTTAAGTAACTTTATCCTGCAGGATTAAAGAAGGCAAATCAGATATATAAAATGAATTATTTATTATGACAAATGATTAGACAAAAAGTCTTAATCAGAATTATTTACTACATAGCATAAAAGCTAGAACTACTAGTAGTGCATAGTATAGTGTAGTGCACTAAATCAAAGTGATTATATTAAAGCTAGCAAAAAGAAACAATTATTAAGTAAAGGTTGATGTAACTTACCCATACCAACACTCATGGCAGATCTCTTTCACTCAATGTCGAGGAGTATCCCGAGGGATGCCCCACAGCAAGGGAGCCAACTTCATACACACACTCCAAGGAGGACTATATTAGAAGAATCTACTGTATGAAAGTGGACTGGACTTCTATAGTGCAAAGTGATATGACTGCCAGTCATATGTCTCAGATCAGCTTAGCAGCTTCTATGCCAAATCTTTGCCTCACTATCAGGATGTTAATTAGATGCTGATGAGCCAGACCGGTTTTAGTGTAATTCAACACCAAAAGCAACGCAGGACATCCCTTCTCAGCCCACCACTAATACCTTGCAAAACAGGGCATTGTTTGGGTTGTTTGATCACATTCCAAGGTGAGAGTTGTGCTACCTGGCACTAGGTTGATAGTTGCACTTGGAGATCTTAGAGGTCTTTTCGAACCTTAAGGATTCTACACAGGAGGTCCACATACCTGTGGAGATTTCACTATTTCACTAGGAGATACTTTATGTATTAATTCTGCAATTTGCACTTTTCAGCCTTTTCTTCACCCTACAAAAAACTCTGATCCTGGCAGTGGTTTGTTTTCTTTCTGGCGTAGATTAGACCAATATTTCTTGGCCCAAGATAGAGTTATCTTTCATCCTGTAGCATAAAACTTCATAGCAGTCTCATTTAACTGTAAAACATTAAAAGAATTCTTTGTAATATCTTTATCTCATATTCTATATATAAAAATCCAATATCATATAAATTCTTTTTTAAGGATGGAAAGCCACATAATCAGCAATTGTTAAGTAAATTTGTCCATAAAATACTAGAGTCATTCTACGCAAGCTAACTGTAGCCTTCCAGTCCTGATGAATGATCTCTTTGTCAAGCTCTATCTGAGTATTTTGGTAAAATGAGATTTTGCCACACTGATTCCTGGAATCAGGGGGGAAGTTACAGGGAGGGAAGAAATTATGAAGGAGGAAACTGGTTTATGTAGCTGACCTGTTATAAGTTTTCAGAAACAGAAAGATAAATTAACATATTATTATTGTATTTTTATCTTTTTTCAGTTACCCATAGCTCACTCTCAGAATATCACTGTCTAATATTAATGCTGAGTCTTAATGAGTAAATATCTTATCCAGTTTAGTTGATTTTTTTTAAAGTATATGTTTGTTCTCCTGACAGCCACATGTGTTGACAATATGTTCAAATCATAAAAGAAGTTTTAACAGGCCACAGCTAAAATCCAGCTTTTTAATTAATTTTTTGGAGACCAACTCTTCAATGAAAAATGAGAATAAAATCACTTCAGTAGTTTTAGAATATTTAGAACATTTCTGAGCATAGACTTTGTAAAAAAGACTGAATCTTCAGAAAACTATATCTTCTACAGTATATAGCGAGTAACTGTATTGCTCATTATCATATAGGTCAGCTACTTCATTGTTGCACTTTCTGTGAGCTCGCAGAAAGTGTGTGTCCCTTAAGGATATAAATATTTGAATCTGGTGTATGCAACACAGATTGTGAAAAACTGCACTGCAAAATGAATTGGACTTTAAACACATGAATAGGTCTGCTTGAAATATCAACTGTCAGACTTGGTTTGCCAAAGTTTAAATGTTACAATAGGTCAGTTTGCTGACAGATTGGCTCAGTTATGGCTAATATTACCAGTTTTAAAGAGCATCCTACCACAAAAACCTTATCCAGGAAAGATAAGGGTTTAAGATTGTATAACTCTTAAGTCTTCATATGTTACTGTGAGGCTCATATGCCTGGCATTTTGTCTACATTTGTGTATCTTCAGAAGTCAAAATACAATGAGAGTATGTATGCAATGGCACTGGATGGACCATGATGTTGTGCTGCTATTGGAAAGAGTATTAGCTACTAATGCGCCTTTGACTTTAAGGCTCTTTATAATCTACCCATTTGATATGAGAAAGAGATAATTAGGCAATTCTGTAATGTTCTGTATATTTTAAAGTAATTCAGATTTGCAGTTTAAGTATCTTTTATTTGATCATCCGTTAAAAATATGTTGTTTTTACTTCAACAGTACTGAGATTCCCAGCCAGATGCTTTCACTCTATTTTGGGATACATAATCAAAACATCATCTCTGCCATAAACAGAAACATATTTGTGGTCCTTAATTATTCTGTTAATGAGGAAACATATAATTTCTTTCAAATGAAGTATGCCCAATATAGATCCAAGATGAAGAAGAAAGCATGCAGAAAATGAAAGCATGCAAAAAATAAATGTTACTACTAATGGTTTGCTGAATCACCTAAAATGCTATGTATTAATTCATAGTGTAATGTGTAGATACTAATATTTTTATCTGTCAGTCAGCAGTCATATTCTGCTGTAAATTTTATGCATTATCTATGACAATGCAAGCACTGACAGTCTGACAGATGTCTGAGCTGCAGATAATAGCAATACTTTATCTAATCAGACTTGATATTTTAAATATCTGCTTCATAAAATTGCTGTTGTAGTCCAGCTACTGCTTTCAATTATCAGATACTGTTTCACTGGGATCAAAAGCTGAGGGAAAAATAAAGGAAACAAGTGTTTACTTTGAAGCAATTAATTTAGGAATGGCTTCATATACCTGCTACTCTGTGCTAACATTTTTGTTCTATGAGTGGCTAGAGAGGTGTTCCATCCACAGGCAGTCTCATAAACAGCTTCTGAATAATTTTTTTTCCACCTTAAGAAATTGAAGAAGATGGCATTATCAGAGTTACTTAGCCTATCTCACATAAGAAAAACATAATCTGAAAAAAAACATAGCTCATAAGCATGAAATTAATATGCTATTATGCTAATATGGCTGTTATTACCAGAATTCACTTGTGATGCAGGAAATCACCTGGGTGTTCCAAAGAGATTTAGCTACCTCTGTTGCTGTATAAAGTCTTTGTATTCTGATTAATCCTTCCCATATTTGTGCTGCAATATACATACTGCTTGTAGGGACTCAGTTCTTCTGAGTTTCCAGAGTGAGTTTTGAAACAGACCTGTTCGTTGCACTGTTGTGGTTTAAGCCCGGTTGGAAATGAAGCACAATGCAACCACTCGCTCAGCCCCCATTCTCTCCCACCCACCATGGTGGAATGGGGAGGAAAATCAAAGTAAAACTTGCCTGTTGAGATAAGAACAGTTTAATAAGCGAAAATAAAGCAAAATATAGTAAGAATGCTAAATGATAATAATGATGATAATAAAAAGGGAAAAACAAGTGATGCACAATGCAATTGCTCACCACCCACTGACTGATGCCAGACCCCCTTCCTGAAGTCAGATTGGCTCCCCTCCCAGGTAACTCCCCACAATTTATATACTGGGCGTGATGTCCTATGGTGTGGAATACCCCTTTGGTAAGTTTAGTCACCTGTCCCTAGCTGTGCTCCCTCCCACTTTGTGTACCTCCTCACTGGCAGAGCATGAGACGTAGAATAAACATGACTTAGCAAAAGACCAAAACATCAGTGTATTATCAACACCATTCTCATTCCAGATCCAAAACACAGTACTGTAACAGCTGCTGAGAAGAAACTAACTCTACCCTAGCTGAAACCAGTATAGGACTGACAGCTGTATAACTTTTAAGGGATGTTAAGTAGCTAAACTCAGTTATAAATCTATTAGAAACTAAGAATTTTTAAGTGCACCTGTAATATATTTGTGTTGGTAGCATTGATAAGAAAAAACAAGGAGAGAGGCAACTTCAGGTTAGGAAAGAGGTCATTTAGGGTTATGGGAGCCCTCAGAATACAGCTTATATTTAAGGGGAAAAAACCCCATACAAGCAACTAAAAGTTCATGGCTTTGATTTCAAAATTCTCTAAGGGTTTAGACTATAGTCCTATGAAAAGCTGGAGTTACATAGAAACTAACAAAATAACAATGAAAAAAATAATGGGATTACTGAGGCTAACTTGTATCAAACAGAAATAATTTATTTTCCTAAGAAGAAATAGCCTTTTTGATTAATTACCCAGGGAAACTGTTGCTCAGTATGGAGCAGGTTCATTCAAGAAATGATAAAGTTAGAAAGATAAGGAAATGGGCAAAGTTGAAGCAACAGTGGGTCATGCAGAAATATTATTCTGGACTAAATTACCAAATGAATTTTGGGGATTGGAATCTGATCTGTCTGTCAACAGAAAAAAGGTGGAAGAGATTCTCTTAGGTACTCACTGTGTACATGCAAAGGAGGAGGAAGGGGTATTTAACCTGAAAAAAAACTCTAATCATGACAGTGTGGAAGCAAATTGGTATGGGCTGGCTATGATTAATAGAACAAGTGAAATTATTACATAAATGAAGATTGAAGCAGCTTTCCAACAGGTTATTCCTGTCAAATGTATCAAAATTATTTTTAAGACAATTTGAGCACTGTTTGAGGTATGATGTGGTATGAAGGGTGGCTAAAGATTTTCCCAAAAGTCATCTCACTATCCTGTGCATCATACATTGACTGCATGAATTTGTTTACCTACTAAGGCTATTCCTTCTAGTCTTATCCTGTAGATTGAAGTTTATGAGGTTTATGTAGACTGAAGTTTAAGACTAATAGTAGTATGTGGTGCTCAGTGACTGGTGAAGGGACTGGGGTCCCAAGATATGTCTTTCTTTTTACCACCTCTCTCAACTAACCTCACAGAAGATACCACATCTCTTTACAAACCTTTCCTCTCCTACCTAAACTCAAGTATTGCAAAACCTACTTATATAAATACATGTTTACTTTGCATTTGTGAGTATTTTGCAGTACAAGAAAACCTACTTAGCTAATGGTCATGCCATGATTTGTTTTGTCAGTAAGTAAAAACTCATTCTGTAGTGTTCTGATTCTGGTGAAAGGCATGAACGCTAAGCACATTGCAAATTTTTCAAAAATATAGTTAGCTATGGTGCACTACTTACTGTAATTAATGCTCTTCTGCCCGGGTGGAAATCCCCAAGTCCCTCCAAGATAACACTAAATGTTTCTAATTCTGTCTGGCAGGGCAATAATATTTTTTGAGCCTGAGATCTAATTAAAATATATGTGCTCTTTGATATGAAGCAGATCAAAGTTAAATTTGGTATTCTTAGCATCCAGCTTTTTTTCTCTCTCTGAATGCAGTCTTCTACTGTCTGAAACTATTTTGCTGAAGTTCAGCAGACTGTTACCTTCTCTGTTTGAAGACTTTTTTCTGCATCACTTGAAGTCTCTGACACTTTGATAGGCTCAGAGGAATAGATAATATGTGTGCAGTGGGATTTATGCATAGATAGAGTAAGAAACAGGATGAAGCATATCTTCAACTAATGTAAATCAGCAGTGAAGCACTGGAGTTCTAGTGATTAATAACTGCTGAGAGTATTGTCTAATGGTTTTTACATGGAAAAACATGCACACTGATAAGCAATCTTGTCCATTTGGAAGGACTGAACAAAGGATAATATAGCTGAAGGTGTGCTTATATAACCTGAGATACTCAATCTTTACTACTAGCAGCTGGAAGAACTATTCAGAGATAAATTTTCAAAGCATCCAACTGAGGGAGATGCTGTCCTTTGCCTGGAATCCTATTTCGGCCTTCAGTATATTTGAAAATATTGATGCTACAATGAATCAAGATCTCTTTTTGCTTATCGTGACTACTAGATATGACCTGTATTAGACTTTGCTCAGGCATTGTGAAAGATGTTTTCCACCTAGTTTAAAACAGAGTACAGCGGGCAGATAGGGATATCACTGTATTTTACTGTTCATTTCAATGAGGAGTCTTGCCAAAGCACATGCCAAAGTAGGGGAGGTTGATTAAAAGAAAAAGTTAATTAATTAATTACATGCTTATACCCTGGACGTCAGATATGAAGAGCAGATAAAGATGGCATTTGTACTAAATTCTTGTTTTCCAGTTGCTAGGTCAGATATCTAGCATGAAGTGATTCTCCCTAGCATACAGGGGTCATGGTACTTTGAGCACAGTTTCACTTCCAAAGCAGTAGGGTCCCAGATGTGTGCTTCTTTTTTACAGAAATAAAACAAAACCAAGTGATAAGATCCCATGTCCCAGATTATGCTCAAATGGTAGGGCTAGTGATTAATCTTTTTTTTTGTTGTCAGGGGTGTTATTTCTACAGGTCTTTTAATATAAAAACTTCAATAGTTCAGACATCATAAGTTTCAGTCTCCATGTATAGATGAATCTGCCCCCTTTCTTCTTACCCTTCTTTCTACCACCTTGCCCCTGACAAAAAGTATTCCCAGGAGCTGGACTCATCACCATGCCTTAGCCTTTAGACTCTTACTGACTGTTGGACAAGGCCAAATTTGCCAGACTGTATGAGGACAGCTCCACATGCTCTACATGAAAACTGAATTTGTAGCAGTTTTGCATGCTTGGTCTGATTTGTTGTAATTCTACACTGGCTGAAAACCAAGCAGGGACCAGTCCTTCTATAGCTTCAACACTGCAGCAAGAACAAGCAACTTTGTGGAGGAACTAAAAATTATGACACCTCCTAAGAGGTTCTTCCTGAGAAAGTTAGAAACAACCTCAATACTGCAGTATTTGGTGCTGCATTACCTCACTTGCAGATGTTCTGCTGCTTAGTGTAGTCCAAAGTCATGAGTAGAATGATGAGGCAGAGCACAGAATCTGAGACAGGGATCTGCAAAAACAGGTTGCATGTCATAAAAAAAGGTTAACCTTTCCTTGGCAAATGCTGAGTGGAGAGATGTTTGTTAAAACTCTTCTCTCATTAATTGTTTTGACCCCCTTGTGGGTCCCCACACTTCAATCAAAATTTGTGACTCTGATTCCCTTCTGAAAATGGAGCTCTTAGTGGGCAGAAGTAAATCAGTCTCTGTGACACTTAATGCCACAAAAATGTGGGTAGGGTTTTTGTTTATTTGTGTCTTACCTATTATGCAGGAATTTAGGACTTCAAGATCTAAGAAGCTTTGGCATTTAACATGTCCTGATCATTCTTTTCCTTTGGTTAGACACAGGAGATGCAGATAGCCTGTAGCAGCTCCTGGGATTGGGGAGACTCTTCTTTAGCCAAGATGGAAACACTTCTCCTTCTGTGCCAGTTGGGTGTTTGTTCTTCAAGACAGAGCCCAGGCTGATCAGACACTATCAGATTTTACTGTTGATCAGTAATGGAATAATGTTCTTGTTTTAAGTTCACTGATGAAGAGGAAGAATGATCTCAACAGTTCACCAATGTCTTTGATGGACAGCTCAATCCTCAGCAAGTTTAGCTGCTACATTTTACTCATTCAGTCATTACCTGGCAAAACTAAGTACCCAGGGAACAGCATGGACACAAACAAGTGTTGTCCCTCAGGGGTCTATACTGGGACCAGTGTTATTTAATATCTTTGTTAATGACAGAGATGAAGGGATGGAGTGTACCCTCAGCAAATTTGCTGATGGCACCAGACTGAGTGGTGTGTTTGTCACACCTGAAGGATGGGATGCCATCCAGAGGGACCTGAACAAGCTTGAGAAGTGGGGCCATGGGAATTTAATGAGGTTTAATAAGACCAAGTGCAAGATGCTGCATGTGGATCAGGGCAACTCCCAGGGTGTCAACACAGGCTGGGTGATGAACAGATCAAGAGCAGCCCTGCCCAGAAGGACCTGGGGATATTGGTGGAGGAGAGGCTGGACATGACCTGGCAATGTGCACTCACAGCCCAGAAAGCCAAACGTGTCCTGAGCTGCACCCAAAGCAATGTGGCCAGCAGAGTGAGGGAGGGGATTCTGCCCCTCTGCTCCACTCTGGTGAGACCCCACCTGCAATGATACATCCAGCTCTGGGATCCCCAGCACAGGAAGGACATCAGCGTGTTGCACCAAGTCCAGAGGAGGCCATCAGGATGATTAGAGGGATGGAGCACCTCTCCTACAAGGAAAGGCTAAGAGAATTGAGATTGTTCAGCCTGGAGAAGAGAAGGCTTCAGTGAGACCTAACTGTGACCTTTCAGTTCCTGAAGGGAGCCTACAGGAAAGACAGAGGAAGACTTTAAAAAAGCATGCAGTGACAGGATAAGGGGTCATGGCTCAAAGTGAAAGAGAGTAGCTTTAGATTAAATATTAGAAAAAAATCATTGCTGTGAGAATGGTGAGGCACTGAAACAGGTTGCCCAGAGAAGTTGTGGATGCCCCATCCCGGGAAGTGTTCAAGACCAGGCTGGATGGGGCTTTGAGCAACCTGGTAGTGAAAGGTGTCTGGCCCATGGGAGTGGGGTTGGAACTAGATGAACTTTAAGGTCTCTTCCAATCAAACCATTCTATGATTCTATGAAAAGTTGCAAGTGGCAGCACCAATCAGGATCCAGAAAGGCTGGAAACCAGCTGAAAGATGAGCTCATGGAGATGTATTCTTAAAATTATTTTCAACTTCAGATGTACAAGTCCTTTGTCCCTTTGAATCTAAGACCTATAGCAAATAAGTTATTTCAGTGTTGTGGATTCAATTACAAATGATACAAAGCCAGAGACTAAACCATTTTCAAGAGATAGTTAATTATAAAGTGGTAATTACCTGGTAGCAGAACCCATGCTTAGATTATATGTTGCTGCCAAAATAATTAACTTGGTGGAAGTAAGAACCATTACATCTACACTGCAGGAACTTGGTGCCAAGTTCTCCATGGCTCTTACAGAACACAACAGCATTCAAAAAACTCCAGTGTCTGCTTTCCACACAGGGTAGTTTATGTCAAAATGTTCAGTAACAGAGACTAGAGGCTCAGAGAGATGCTTTTTAAGATTGTGCTCTCATTCAGCAATTTTTTTTTCTCTCAGTAGCAGTGTATTCACTCCTTGTAGAAATGGAAAGAGAAGTGTAGCTTGTGGTGAAGCATTAATTAACTGGGGGCTCAGATGGGGGAATAAGTAGAAGCTATTTGAGTTGCTGTAAAACAACTTTTTCTTTTTGACTATCTGAAGCTCATAGGTGCTCAGTAAGATGCCACTTATAATTTATTTTAGCAAGAAATCATTGTGTAGCTTCAAAGTTACATCTTGTGTCTAAAAGGCATGAAAATTTAGACTGAGTTGATTACATCTGAGTGAATACCAAATCTACCCAGAAGTCCTGACAGCTGTAGACAAGTCTATATGGCTGTACAGACTATTCAGGATTATTTGTTTAGCTTGCTTTACATTGGTTTTAAAGACTCAGGCAAATATTTGTAACATGCTGAGTCAGTGCCTATTTCATCACATAATAAACCAATAACAAATCAGTGGAGTTCTGAGAAGAGTGTAGACTCCGGGGGGAAGAGGTTGTTTTTTGTTTTGTTTTGGGTTTATTTGTATAGTTAGGGCTTTTATGTGTGTATATGTGTGGGAGGTTTACCCTTAAGAAATGCGTCAGATTGAAATGGAATAAGAGGTTAATTTATTCCTTGAATTTCTTGTTATAACTTAACAGTGCAGAGTAAGCTTCTCCTCTTCTTTCTGTTTTAGATGGAAAGAATCACCTTTCAGAACACAAGGTAAGTTCATGACTTTCACCTTCTCCTTTCTCTCCAACTGCTAATGTAGTGTCAATGATAATGTGTTTGTTATACGAGTTTTGGGTTATTGAGGGCAATTTTACTAAGCCAGTAATAGTAATAAGGTTACTAGTCTGTCCCAAGTAAAATTGCACTCTCTCTCTCTCACTCCCACACACACATTTTATTTGACAGTATTTGAGTGCAGTAGAACAAAATGTCTTACTTTATACATTTCTACTGAACACTACTGGTAGCTCCACATCAACTCCAAAACTGTATTTGCAAAGACCACCGTTTTTTGTGGAAACTACAGGGTGGTTAACCACATAGAAGAGTTAAGCTTTCTTAACAAGGAACCCAAGTACCCTACAATTTAGCCTGTAGTTAAGCTGCAGATTTAGTCTTACTCAGCTTTCCAGCACTCAAAAATATGAAGGAATACTCATTTTACAAGATCGTTCTACACAACCAATCCCTCAACAGTGACAGAGACATTAACTTCTTCAGATGATAATTGATGTGTGTTCATGTTAATGAGAATGGAAAATAATATCTGTAAAACCAGAAATTTTACTATTCTTACAAATCTCATCTTACTAAACAGAAATAGTGTATTTGGAACACTAAATAATGTTGCCAAACTCTACTCTGAATATTGGCATACCCAGCTGTTTTTAATCCTACTTAGACTTTCCACAGTTTTGTTCTCAAATATCTCAAAAGTATTAGTAAAGCAAAGTTTAAGGATGGTGCTAAAGAAGGGCTGGAACAAAAGCCCTTCTTTTAACTTGAAATGTAAGATAATAAGGAAAGCTGAGTAAGTGAGTAAGGAAAGAGAGCAGTAGCCAACCTGTATCACTGCAGAGGAATTGCGTTGTAATTCACTCGTCCGTATTAAGTTTTCTGGGGCTCATTCTAACCACATTTAAATCACTACAACTCAGTTTCTCCGTTTCTGCTTCTAAGTTATACAAATATTGGGATAGAGAACCAAAGTAATTTATATGGGCTACAGAAGGACTTGATCAAATATATTTTCTTGAATTTTGCTTGTAGTACTGTCACACTGGCCTCCCTTTGCTTCACAGGTTGAGTCACTTTATCTTAGTCTTAATTTTCAATTCATAATGTGATGAAAATTCTGACCACAACCCCCACATAAATACTGGTTTACATAATTTATTATTTATTTATGTTTTACATAAATAATTTAACATTATTTTTCTGAATGAAAATAAGAATATGATGAATTTTTTTTAATTGATGCTACTAATAATATTCAGTTTTGATATGGGGTAATTCTGTGTTTTATGCAGAAATATTTTTCTTCTACAGGAAGGTTTAAGAATTCTATGATAATCAAATCTATAAAGGCTTTCTCTCAAAAGTAATGACCTAAATTTTTCCCTATCAATAATGGATTCTTTTTTTTTTTTTTTGAGACTACAGACTTGCAAGATAATTCAAATTTGGAAGAAAAAAGTATTTGTCTTGGAGTATAAGCTTGTATCTTGCAGAATTCAAGTTTAAGTAAAGGAGAGGTGTTTGCCTTCTGATTATTTAGTATAATTAACTTTAGAGAGGTGACCTTTCAGAACAATGTTCCTTGCAAATAATATACTATTCAGGTTGGTTGTGGGAAGTTACACAAATTACTTTGTGAAACAAAAAGTACAGATTAGCATAGATGGTCAGCACCCATAATTAATGCAGCCTGTAATTTGCCTCTCTATCTGTGGTAGAAAAAGTGTATCTATATGACTTTGTGTAAAGGAAGGATAGGGGATCAAAACTAATTGCTGTCTCCTCTCTCTTGAAGGCTACCAATTTTAATTTATTTTGTAATCAAATATGTTTCAATAATTTCTTCAAGCTTGGATGGTCTAGAGCTGCTGGCATTCCAAATGCTGCAACAGATCTCGTAGTGCTTGTTAATTAGAAATTACTGAGTTTTAGCCAAAGTTTGAACTTCTAATATTCTGCATGTTTTTTAATGATCTTTCTTGGGACCTGGATTGAGAAAATCAGCCAGTTCCTTAACACTGTTTATCAGCTGCTCCTTCAATCTTTCCTCTCTACTAATAGCTCACAAATGTAGACCTTCTAGCCATTATCCCATATAAATCCAGAAAATCACCTGAAACAGACACTTTTTCTCAGGTATCTGAAGAATGTGAAATTGAAGCTGTATCTTTTACTTACATTTTTAGCCTGAAGTTTGCTACATAGACATATGTATAAAGGTTTTGTTGACTCTATTCATGAAGAGAAGTTGATGACTAGCTGTACAAGCACGTTAGTGAATGAAATTGGAGGGAAAAAGAAGCTGATATGTCTGACTGTCTCAAACTGCTAGAGACTAGAATTGAATCTGGCAGAACATTCTCTGTGACAGATGTTTGATATCAGGGATTGGAAAAGTAGCATGGTTCCCATGTCTGAATTACTGACACAAGATCAGCTTTAGCTTTGGTCACCATATCTCTCACCAACCAGCCAGAGTAAAAGTCTCAAATAACTTGTGATTTGCTGGCAATCCACAGGGATCTACACATGCTGTTGAGTGAGTACTGTTCCTCCTGCCTGCAAAGCTCATGCCAGGGACTCGAGAATTTGTCTGGGTCTATTTTATGTATATGAAAACCCCCACCGTATTTCTACATTTCAAGACAGAGAAAATGTTTTTGCAGCTCCCTGGAGCCTTGAAAGCCAGTGATTGCAGTGGTAAACGGGGCTGCCACAATGGTTATTTGCAGGCAGTGTGTGGGAGAATGACTTCATGCAACAATTGTCTTATTTTTATCAATAACAAATATACCTAGTGAGAAAGGAAACACATTTTCAGTGAAAAAGAGTATTGTAAGTCCATGGCAAGTTTGTCCTTTCTACTCCCAAATAATAGATGTAACATGTACCCAAATCAGCTGCAAGAAACGTGCTTCAAAAGGGAAGAAAACCACCTAAGCAATATGTTAAATACAGGAATTACAGGCTGATTTAATCAAAGTGTATGAGTATTTCATGCCCGGCATACACTGCTGAAAATATCAGCCTGGAGAAGAAAGGGCTTTGGTGAGACTTAATTGCAGCCTTCCAGTACCTGAAGGGAGCCTACAAGAAAGCAGGAGGGGGACTTTTTAAAAGAGTATGTAGAGACAGGACAACAGGGAATTCAGGGTGCTTCAAAGTGAAAGAGAGTAGGTTTAGGTTAAACATTAGGAAAAAAATTTTGCTTTGAGATGTAGTGGAAGTTGTCCCTGCTCTTGGTAGAGTGGACTGGAACTAGATGGTCTTTAAGATCCCTTCCCACCCAGGCCATTCTATGATTCAGCGATCTGCTGCTGCATGCAATCACCATCTTCTGCTTTCTGTCTTTAGTTATTCAGCCTGCTGCTGAGTCTGCTAGCTCATACCAGCTTAACTTCCAGTCCAGGGTTATCTCAGGAGTAACTAGATGGTCTAGCAAACAGGAAGCCTTACAGCATAAAATTTCAAGCAAAACAGGCTGTTCCCAATTGGAATTAATCTCAATGGGAGTGGACAAAGCATTCCCTCTATTCTGTGTCTGCGTTACAGCTCCTGGTAGCCTGAGTTTCTGTCAGTGCCTCTGTTGCTATGGTACTCCAGTATTTTCACTTCTACTTTCACTACGTCCTTTCACTGCTTCCTCCAGCCCACCAAGCACTAGCACGTCTGTTGCTTTTTGAGCTACTATTGGTAATTTGCTATATTCACCTCCAGTCTGGAAGAAACAAAGCTAAACACCCACTTGAATCTTTGCCTATGAAGGCATAGGACACTGATCTGACATTATAGTCGTGTCATAATAAAACATAAGTCCATTTCCAAAGCAATTGTATGTAGCTTTTAATTTTAATTTTAAAAAGCAGTGAACTTTGCATTTCTTAGAGCAGTCCTCAGCATATCAGCGGTGTTTGTCACATGTACATGGATTTCTTGCAATACAGTTTACCACAGTATGCACAGCTCTTTCAAATTATTATATTCTATCGAGTCTTGTGGGGTCTGCTGTGCACTCCCTTGGAAAGAAAGAAGTGTTGCAGTGATTGATGGCAGATAATTGCATCTAGAAAAATTAGATGTTCAAGGTGGTTATTGCAACCATGTTTCTTGGGCAGTAGTAGAGTGAAATTTTATCCATCACATGACCTGGAACACATAAGGACAAATCCTCTATAAATCCATTGTGTGTATATATATATCTTTGTTCCATGGCTTCAAGTACTACCTGCCTATCTATGGTAATGCAAACTAAAGAGAAGCATTCAGGAAAGTCAAGAGCTCCACATGCTGAGCTGGTCAAATAATTACAAATCTTCACATATATAATGTTAATGTGTAGCAATGTGAACTATTTGGTATTGCATTTTAGGTAGTAAATAAGCAAAAAATAGTTCCCATACTACAACACAATTTTGTACCCAGTGACATGATTCAGTGTTCCAAAAATAAGGGATACAGGTTAGTGTCTCACACTTCAGTCTGAGAAGAAAGAAAATTTCTCTGTAGAAATAAAAGTCCAGACTGCAATTGTATAAGATTTCACTGATTAAAACTGTGAAGAAAAAAAAAAGAACCAATCTGCAGGTGAAAAACTGAAGACAAAGCAAACCTTCAAAACTACATTGAAATAATGATAACAATTAAAGTTCATTTTAGGCATAGAGAATAACAGAAGATGGGGGAAAGAAAGACAGGAGAAAAGACAGCATATTTTTTGCATTTAATGCAATTTTGTGTATTGAAAGCAGAAGCACTACTACAGATATCTGCCGAGAAAAACACATTGGACCATGAGAATTCTTTTTCCTTTCTAAATTCAGTATCTAAATATTTTACTTACTTGATGCCTGTTTTTATTTGTTCTCAAGGTTCTTTCTTTTTCTTAAGCACATTATTACCTAGCCCTGGGAAATTCTTGTTACATCTTAACTAGTCTCTGCCTGTGTTTTCTCCAACAAGCTACATATAAGATGATTGTGATATTTATTGTTTTCCAACTGAATAGTTGAAAAAAAATGGCTGAATTTTAATCCTAAGAACTTTTATTTTATCTAGCTCTACTTTCTCTTATTGTAAAAATAAAAGAAACAGCTATATACATCCTGTTGGAGCTGAAGTCAGCTTTTCTCATTCAGAAGTGCTACTGAATAAATAAGCCCTTCCATAGCATTACAGAAGTAGTGTTCATCACTTATCTTTTTGAAATAAGAAATGTGCAGTTTCACTGCTGTGTTTTCAAAGTCCTTGTAGTTGCAGGCAAACAAAACAGTACTATTGCTTTTGAACTTGCCTGTTTTCCTTAGATATCCTCTAGTTGTTGCTTTTGATCTCTTACTGAGAGTCAAAGGTTTGCTGTTTGGTATTGGGGTATACATTCCGGTGTTGCAGAGTTTGATGTCATTTGAGGGATGCAGAGCCATGTACATTCCCCTTAACTTGACAGAATGATCTAAAATTCATTGAGTTTTCAGCTCTCAAATGCTAAAATTTCTTTTTCAGAAGTATCTTGGAAAGGTTGGATTTGCATACAAAGCATATTTCAAATGCATGAGGAATTTAAATGTTTTAATACATCGTTCATAATGAAAATTAATACTATTCTCAAGGCTGAGGTGATGCAAAACTTAATTTAATTTATGGCAAATCAAAATCAAAATAGGATAATAAGAAATAATAACAAATCTAAACCCGCTTGCTTCCCAATCCTCCCTCCTTCCTGGGCTCAACTTCACTCACAATTTCTCTACCTTGTCCCCTGGTCCAGTGGCACAGAGGGGTGGGGAACAGAGTGTGGTCAGTTCATAATGCTGCATCTCTGCCACTCCTTCATCCTCACGATCTTCCCCTGTTCCACTGTGGGGTTCCAGGCACAAGAGACCATCCTTCATATACTTCTCCAGTGTGCATCCTTCCCACAGGCTGCATTTCTTCATGAACTGCTTCAGCGGGGGTCCTTTCCATGGCACACAGTCTTTCAGGAACTAACTTCTCCAGCGTGGGTCACATTAGAGGCCACAGGTCTTGCCAGAAAATCTACTCTAGTGTAAGCTTCTCTCCATGGGGCTGCTTCTCTCCAGATATCTGCTCCAGTGCATGCTCTCCATGGGATCACAGCTTCCTTCAGGGCACATCCACCTGCTCCAGTGTGGGGCTCCACCACAAACTTAGGTGGATATCTGATCCATCACGAAACTCCATGGGCTGCAGGGACACAGCCTGCCTCACCATGGCCTTCATCCCATGCTGCAGGGGAATCTCAGCTCCAGCACCTGGAGCACCTCCTTCCCCCACTTCTTCATTGACCTTGATGTCTGCAGAGCTGTTTTTCTCACATTTTCACTCCTTTCTCTCAGCTGCTGCTACTCAGCAGGTTTTCCCCCCCTTGTTAAATATCTTACTGCAGAGACACCACCATTGCTGCTGATGGACTTGCCTTGGCCAGAAGCAGGTCCACCTTGTAGCTGGCTAGAACTGTCTCTGTCTTACATGGGGGTAACTTCTGGCATTTCTCACATAATACATCCCTGCAACACCACGCTACCAAAACCTTGCCAGACAAGCACGATGCAAGCTGTTATGTTGTTTTCAGAATGCACATCAAAATATTCTCTATGATTTTTTTCATAAAGTCTCCCAGGGTAAGAGTGTCCAAGGTGAGTTCATATACTGAGGCATGGAATTAGTGAAGTATTTTTAACTCTATGTTTTTCAAGGAATATGACTGCACATAAGGGTTCAACCTAGCACAGTGGTATCATGTTTCTCAAAACTCCCTTCCCATGTGATCTCTTAGATACCAGTTTCTTATGGGAAATGAGGAAATATATGAATTACGGAATGATCATAGACCTAAGCTTCCAATTACTGCTCTCTTGAGGGATAATTTTGCATAAGGCTACTCTTGGAAAAAACCTTTTCAAATTTGGAGTTGAATTTCTCTCTTTCTCCTGCAATAAACTCTAATGCTAGTCTTGTGTTTATGGTGCTTATGTGTACTGAGTGATCAATACAGTAGATATTGCAGAGATAATCTTAATGGGAAAGATAAGAGGAACCCAACAAAATGTTTAAATATGTGTCCACATTTTGACAAGTTAGATTAGTGTAGTGGGAAACAGTCAGAGCAATCATATTAAAACTGTCTGTGGGTTGTTTTTCTTTCCCTAAGCAAAATGAAAGGCAGCAGCCTTCATCTTGAATATGATTTGTGATTGCTGCAATGCAAAACAATAAGTGGAAAGCTGTTACTACCTCCCTGTCCCCAAGTCTTCTCGAGGAGGATTGCAACTGACAGTATTTGGAGCCAGAAGGACACTGAATAGCTGACAGAGAAAAGAGGCAGATATTAGAAAAATATGTTCAAGAATTAATTTCATTATTAATGAGGTATTAGCTAGACAATTTGCACTATTCAACTGTTAAAACATAAATTAGACTAACAATGGATTCCTAACTCCTTAAGTGTGCTGTGTTTACTTTTGCCCATAAAAACAATTCGAATGCAAGACCTTGGCAGTCCATTTCTAGCCCTGTTCCAGTTGAAATTCTAGATTTTCTGTTTGTCCCAGCCTTAACTTCAGGCAGTCCCTTGGACAAGTCAGCCCATCCACTGGGTAAAAAATAACAAAACTCCAGAGAGGTATTTTTACTGACCTCAGCTTCTTTTTCCTAGTTCTCTTCAAACCCACTCATACTATAGGTCTGGATTTTTTCTCTCAACCCTAACTCTAGGCTGAACCAAAGGACAAAAATTTCCCTGAAGAAACTAAACACTCCTCATAGAAGAACTGTATCAGCATTCCTAAGTTTGATTTGGTAGATAACTGTTTTCTGTACGTGCAATAAGGCTGATACTCAAATTTTCACCCGAGGTGAAATTGGGTCCTACATCTGGTATTATATTCGTCTTAAGTGAAATACTAATTTCAGAGATTCAAGACTCTTGAGATTTACATTCGTTTTTTCCATACATTTTTACACTTACCCCTGTATTCTGGAAAATTTCTCCTTTGTCCTGAAAAAGAAAATGGCTGCAGCACTTCCTTTTTCCTTTGTTTCCCAGTTATAGAAAGAGTTACCACAGCAAGAATTTTTGATACTCCTGCACACTGCAGTCACTCCTCTTCCTTTTTAAGAAAAAAAGTTCAAAAAATTTTATTTAAGTATTACTCAAAAGATATTCTGCAGAACTGACTGCAAACCCTTATGCAGGGATAGCACAGAATGACAAGAGAAAAAATAGGTGTGAAAGGGGTGCAAGCATTTCCCTTTCTGAAATCCTTTCAAAACTATATTTTGTTTATAAAAGAGTGTTTGATAATCTAAATTCTGCATAAAAAGGAGAGAAATTAAAATGCAAGCAGGGGACAGGATGTCTAATGTGCATGTGACTGCAGATGCTGGAAGGCTGAAAGTCCAGGAGATAGAGCATTAAAAAAATCTTCTGTCAGTCAGAACTGTATATGCAGAGGAAGAGAAGCATCTCTGGGGAAGGCAGATGGGTTAAATTGTTTCTCACACTGCTAAATGCTTATTCTCTTAAAGGGTTTCTTCTTGAGGGGGAGTCGATGCCACTTTCAAATAGGGTGTTTGTGAGGAATCATTTTGAAGCAGTAAAGAACTTCACCATTCAATTTATACTTTTGTTTTAAGGCAGTTGTCCTGCAATCTTTTTTTCAAGTAAAATGGCAGAGAAGAAGAAACAAAGAAGAGTAATTGAGAAGAAGAAGTTCTTTCTACGAAAGGCTAATGTAACAAAAATATGCCAGTGTCATCTGTCACTAGCTCAGGGCATCTTTCCGTGTCCTGCAGACTCTTCTGACACAGATCTCTCAGCACTCTTGGCTTTCTGTCTTCACTTAATTTTCCTCAGAAACATAAGATTTCCCTGATCAGCTGCATTGATTTGTGTGTTACATCACACGAAAGAGCAAGCTTGTGGTTGATACAAGGTTTTTGCTGGTGTAGTTCCCTGCTGTCTTGCTTTGAGGGCAGCACCCTGCTATGAAACAGTTGAGCCTATGGAATTGTCATGCTGCACAGAAGGTTCTCTGATTTATTTAATATTTTAAGCCAACCAGAGGATCTATTGAAGCACAGGAGACAGGCCACCAGTTTATTCTGCAAAGGTCTGAGAACAGTTGGTGATGTGGCATGACAACAGGAGATGGGCAAAGGTGATAATTTCATGACCTTATCAGAATTTGACAAATGTGATTGTGGGTTTGTGTAAGAGAGGAGAGGTCCCTAGGGCAGCATAGAAATCATGCTCCAAAATGACCAGAAATACATGATGAATGCAGGGTGAGCATTGCTGAAGCCGAGAGTTGACGGAGAAATTATACCAGAGCTGGTTTCTGCGTTTTGGAATACAAGTGGAATCCAGGGAGATTTTACAAATCTCAGGCAAAAAACAAGGAGTGCCACAGCAGACTGGAGGCTTCCTTGTTTGATGAGTCTGAATTTAACAACTCTGGTACTTCAAAGCAGAGAATTTGGTTGATGTTTCAAGCAGGTGAAGAAGGGCACAGTTTTTTGCAAGGTTAATTGCTTTTGTGTCTCACAGTGGAAGTGAGATGTGATTCTTACTCTAACAGGTATTCCGAAAATAATTGACTAAGTTAAAGCCAAGACTTTCTTTTGCAGTGAGGAAGTTTCCTGTTTGCATTCTATATAAGCAAACAGTAACAGCGATTTCATTTTAGCTTACTGCAGGGAACTACTTTAAAAAAATTCTTTTGTTACAATAGAACTAATTGCAATTTTATGATTTTTGTTATATAAGCAACTCAAAGGAATTAGATTACAGATATTTTAATTAATCTGATTTAGTATATTTAAAGCCTGGCAGCAATATGTTTGTATTTACTGCATCCAATTATAGTTAGAGAAAGTACAGGGTAATGATAATGCCTGAAGCTATGCACCAAACCTACAGGAGGGGCCCTGACATCAATTTAAGCAACAGATGCAGAATTAAGCCTTTTGATGTATACATTAAAGGAACAAAACTGTTTAAGACAAATTCAATGATATTTGTTTTTTACTGAGAATCTCCTTTCACAGTGGGTCCAACAATGACAGTCTTGACTGCTGGTCAGTGTTCGTACAGGTAGTGGAAAATTGTCAATAAGCAATTCTGATGTTTGTCTCATGGCCAACTGGATCATAGAAATACCCAAAATTTGGCTTACAGTGTTGAGACAAAGCAGTAAATCTAGTAGAAATTGTTGCAGCAAGAAATAATTTAAAAATACTTGCTGAATATTTTCTTTGGATTCGGACCTGCAATTTAAGAATTATTTCTGTTAAAATATTGAAAAGGCTATGACAATGTTAATCAGAGTCCCTAAACCATTGATGAAATGTATATACTTTTTTATTACTCTCTTCAATTAATTTGTAGCTAATTAGCAAACCATCTTCATCTCCAGGAAGAGTAAAAAAATAGCTATCTGAAATATCATCTGGATAAAACTGAGAATTTTATCTTTCAAAGTCTGTGACTTGTTAGTACCTTATAATTTTTACCACCACTTCACAGGTTATTGGGGATGTTTTTCTGTGAATAACTCTTGGTCCTTGTAAACAGCTGATTAAAAGTATTCATTACTGAAAATGAATTTTAGTTGAGGTTTTTTGAGCATATAAATAGACATCTGCTCTTATTGGGATCAGCAGCATTCTTCAAAGTAATTCCCTTCAGCAAATAGTGATATTTAAACATTTAAGTTGAACATTCGACAGCCACAAAAAAGCTTCCAGTAAATTAACAGCCTGAAAGGAAATACAGATTTTCTTCAGAGTTTATATGGATAATCAAATTAATCTTGTATGCATTAAGAAGCTCTTTTGTGTTACAGCAGTTAAAGCAGTGGTCCACATCAGTATTCAAATTACAGCTTTTAACAGTGAAAGGATAGTGAAGTCAGATTATTTCTCCTTGTGTGGTACAGTATTTCTTAAAGAAAATATATTCCTTCAGTTTCATGGATCAGGTCATTGAGATTTAAACCAGAGATGATGGGCATAAAAGAAACAAAATTATCAAGGCAATGGTATTCAAAACAACTTGAACACAAACCTTTACATCTGCTACAGAGGATAATAGAATTGCTCCACAATGAACTAATGTATCATACAAGATATATAAAACCCAGAGAATAATTTAATTTGCTTGCTCACTGAGTTATTTGCTTCCTGTAGAATATAGAAAACAGATCACTGAAAGATTAATTTGTGAGATAAAAATTATTCCTCTGTTATGTTTTCAGATTTGAGCTAATATTTCCTCAGATACAAAATAAAAAAATATCTTTTTTCTGGTGACAGACTGTGTATTTGGAAGCAGCACACTGAATTGCTGAATGGATAGAATAATTGAAAATAGAACTATGGAAATTATTCTTCTCTCCTGTTTTAATTGCAAAAGATTATCTAGCGATCCCTTCTGTGATGCCGCAGAAGTACATAATTAATAATAAAACAATTTCATATAATCTATCACTTAGGTTCAACACACACATTCTCAGGTAAACCACACCCATGCCTGATCAATCATTGTTGTATCAATTAGATTGATAGTAAAACTAAACCCAACTAAGAAAACAATATGCAGACCTTGAGTAACTTAAAAATCAGTTTTAAGAAACATATAAATCATTTTAGTATGTATTTGAGCATGCATTGATAGCTTCTGGATGTCAATTTTACTCATAGTAGTACAAAATTATTCTGTTCTTTTGATATGCTGAAATGTGGATCTTATTAGGGGTTTTGGTGGGTTTTGGTTTTATTTTCTGAGTTTTAAAATTTTTTTGTGGTGTTTTTTTGTTGTTGTTGGCATCAGGAAGCTGTAGTAGTCAGTAGTCAGAATAAACTGAAATTTATTTCCACTATATGAAGGCACTAATTTTTGAGAGATATTGTCTGTATCTGTATACAACTGCTTTTATATTGTCAAATACCTGGTGAAGACCAGTAATTTTTACTGTCACCTTATGCACAGGGAGAGTTACAAAACCAATCTTCTCTTCATAACTTGTTAAAAGCCCTAGACCTGCTGGGCATCCTTAGCTTCAGGAATCTGGAGAAACACTTGGGGAATTAAAAGACTGTGCTCTAAATGTAGACAGAGTCAACTCCTCTCAAAGGGAAATGAACCATTACGTTGCTGTAATGGTATCTTCAGGTATCTACATGCAAGTCCAGTGGTACTTGTTACTTTGCTAAATTTCTTCCTGCCAAGTCAGGCTAGAGTTATTTCTGAAAGAAAAGGAGTACGTGAGTGTGCTGTAGTTATCCTATTGCTGTCAGTAAAGCAGTTATTTTATAAAACCTTGCAGAAGAATAGTGTTCATTAGCATGATATGAAAGCTCCTAAGCAGCAATTTCTTAATCATGCTGTTATGCCATAGTTAGGAAAGGAAGAATATACCAAATAGATAAAGATAGCTTAATGTATGAACCTGTGTAAGAAGTTTATTAATTCCATAACACCCTTTAGACAAAACACATATTAATCCTTGTGTTAGGATTTTGTAGCATAAAATGTGTAATATATATCATTCTATTAGGATATTGTAACTTAATGTTTCACTGACTAGTAAGCATCCCAGACATGACAATGTAACAAGATACCAGCAAAAATCATGTTTTAACTTTCATTTTTAACTAAAAGGAAGGTCACTTTAACCTTTCTGGATAATAGGATAGCTATGATAGACCATAGTACAATTCACTTGCCCTGACTCAGAAAATGCAAGTATGAAATTGCATAAGCATGTCTGGTGAAGGTGAAAGGGAATTTTTGGGCATCAGAGCAGATGAACAGGGTCTTTAGGCCATGAGAAAACAACTGTGCTTGTTATAACAAATTTTTGAGAGAGAGTGTGTGTGTGTGTGTGTGTGTGTGTGTGTGTGTGTGAAATCCTTGTTGGATCTGTTACTCCGGGGTAGTGCTAAGAGCTGGACCGGGAGACACTCAAAAATGGTGAGAGGAGAACAACCATTCTGTTTTGCCATTATTGTATTCTTGCATCCTTATTTGAAGCAAGACTCTGCTCTATTCAAAAGTGGAAGGAAAAAAGATTCATGAAGGAAATAGTGAAAAAATAATCATATTAAAACACTGTCTTAAAATTCTTTCAAAATATATTATCAGAATATTAGTATCTATAGAGGGCTGACACCATTTCTTTTGATGCTTCCAATGAAAAAAAAAGCAAGCATTACTTGTACCCTAATTCTGGAAGATATAAATGTCAAACATTTTTTAAAAATTAAATCTTGCAATTTTTTGATCAAAAAGTTTCTACAGAACATATATGATTTCCCAAGAGTTCATCCATCATATTCAGAGGCAAAATGCAGTAATTTAAATCTTAATCAAACATCTAGGTTTTGCTGAGCATGAATATCAGTACTCTTCAGAAGAAAAATTACAACAATTACAGAACTTTAACCATTGAAAATTAACATTGACTTCTTTCTTCTTATTTCCCCCTTTCCTGTAAATACCAGAAGTGCTCATTTTTCTTAATTTTATGAACACTTTGATAGAAAGATTTAAAATGTTGGACTATGTGAATTGTATAAGACTGCTGTGCAGTTTCCAAATAAATTATGTTTAACATGTCTTAGTAACTACAGATTTAATAAGCCTCAGTAGCTTCATCTGTAAAGAATGGAAAAAAGTAAACTTGAGATAATACATCAAGTGAACTCAGACATAATGGAATGCTGAGACAAATAATCAAGGGCACATGGCAAAATAACCAAGGTAAAGCCAGAATACGAGGAACAAACAAGGCCAACTCATCAATCCAGGTAAAGGATACTTCCAGCAGTGGACGATCAAAACCACTGACCCAAGAAACTCACCAACTCCAAAGAAGAAGACAATGAGTATGTGGACTAATTAGCATAAGAGGTGAGAGAATCATTTAAGCAATAGAAGATAGAATACTAATTAATGAGAGAACTATGTGAGTTGTAGCCAATGAACATTAATGCCTTTTTTTGCTAAAATATAAATAGTGAAAAGTTTAGATAACTGCAGTGCTAACTTTGTGGATTTGCCACTCAGAAACGCTTTCTACATAGAACTCTAAGTAAATCAAATACCTTGACTCTGTGTGTGGATTGTTCTCTTGCATGCTGGATGAAAGAATCCGTTTCAGGGCAACAAGACCATGGCAGTTTTGTGTGTTTTCGGGCAAGAGGTTTTGAAGTAAGGCCAACAAAGTATTTCAGTGTCAAAATTATATTGTTTATAGAGCATTTAACATTTTAGTAGTGGGAAATCTTCACATATGAACTTCAAAACAAGAAACCTCAAACTAATGAAGTGCAAAAGGAAGAGTGACAACAGAAAATTCTTAGTTTAAAGCTCAGTAAGTAATATTAGTGTAATTGCTCACAACATAGTTATTTGCTAAATTATTTTCATCTTCCATGCTGATATCTTTGCAATCCACAGAAACAAAATGAGAGCAGCTGGGAAACTGCTGATTGACTAGAATAACTTTGGATTTTATCCTGTAAGGGGACTTTGGACCTTCAGCTGCCATGGAGCTTCAAGGGAAAAGAGGATGTTTAGTACTGTAGTAATTATTTCTTTTTCATGCTGTTAATAGTGCTACAAAACCTGGTGTGAAGGGAAAGGGAAGACTGGGAGGAAAACAGTGCAGAAGTTATCGAGTCAATTCTGGATGCTGCAGTATTAGATAATGTGTGCACATTTCTGGAATACATAGTAATTTTCTCAACAGGAAAGAGGTTGCTGAAGTAAAAACACGAACAGTCACTGCAGGGAAACTAAAGCTTCTGACCTTGGATTTTTCGCTTTATTTTTCTACTTTTTTATTGTGTTTTCTCTTTTCAGTGACTTAACTGTAATTAGAGTTACTCTTGTTGCTCTCCTAACATCCACCAAACCTAAAATCCCACAGTTCTGCCTTAAGAAAACCAATTCTGGTTTTTCATATCTTTTGAATATAGAGTTGAACACACTTTCTGTGACTCAGGCACCACTATCAGTATGCAAAGGAATGACTTTGCTGAAGTTTGTCTCCTGATAAAGCCCAAGTTCCTTTTGCTTTGGAGAGGAAGCAGAACGAGGCAGGTAGAGAAGGGAGAAAAGAAAGAAGGGAAAAAGGATTCAAAGTGGCTGAGGATAATTAACACCTTAGAGAAAAAAAAGAAGAAAAAAAATATTTCCTCATAAATACCAACCCTTGCAAACTTTTCTTTCTTTTTCTTGTCTGTTCTGTTATTTTTTCAAGTATTACAGGATCCTTTCCTCCCAACCCACTTCCTACTACTGAAAGGGTGCAGTTCCCACTCTGTGAGGGCATGTTGGTCTTCACTCTTCCCCAGTAGGACCAGCATGATACTTTATATAAACAAAAGGACAAATTTTTGTGAAAATGCAGAAACCTGTCTGCAGTAGTGTTTTTTCCAAAACTACTTAGCTGAAGACAGAATATATGATAGCATCATAAAATATATGCATTAAAATTTGGTACATGTCTAACAAAGATACATGACAAAAAGATACATTAAACTCACCATGACATATGTATAGACTAAAGTGTGCTCGAGTTTGGGGATATTAACATGAGAATTATTTGAAACTTTGAAATTAATGAGAGTTTTTTAAAACATGAATTCTAATATTTATGCACATAAAGGCTGATCCTTCACTACAAAAAACCCCCTCAAAACCAAAAAAGATTTAGACACCTTCAAAACCGGAAAATTTGAAGATTTATGTGCATACACGGGTGAGCTTCAGTAGCACTGTTGTAAAAAATGTATAAAATATTCTCCTTATTCTAACCAGCTTGCATTTCTTCTATAGTTTCTAGGTATGCTCATAGTGTCTACAAGAAATGCTCATCTGCCAGCAGCAAACTCTGTGAAAGCATGCCATTAACCTCTCTAATAGTTAGAGGTACTGCAGTGTGTCAAGGCAGTGTACGTAATAGCATCTGAATAATGAAAGTCTTCCCAAAGTCAGTGATTAAAAACTCTTATTTACATTTTTTTAAAATAAAGCATCAGTTTTGTGCTGTTTTATAGCCTAGTTACTGAGGAATGTCTGCCAGCATCTTAACCTACAGGAACATTACATTGCTAACAAGTCCAGTAATAACTGTCAGGTTCTGAAAATTATCTTCTCCTTCCTACCTAAAGTCATCAGAATTTATAAGCTCCTTGGCAGATTATTCTCATGAATAGATATTGTTGCTTTATTCTTCAAGAAATAGGCAGTTTGGGAGGAGTTTTTTTGTGAATTGTTGGTTAACTTATATTTAAAACTTGAAATCACTTCATCACAGCTCCCAGCACTTTAGTTCCAGATGCAAACCTGTTGCTTTCTTTCCTTTCAAGTAAACTATTCACTAGATAATTTTTCTTCTCTAAATGCAGAAGGGAGAAGTAATTTGAAAGGGATTGACTAAAAAACTGTACTACTATGTATAAAATTGAAGAATTGGCTCTTTCCTGTATGAATTTGTGTAATTAAGCAGACTTAAAAAACTGCAATACTTTTTCAGTGTGTTTACACCTTGAAATACACAGTTACTAAGTACCAATGAAGAATAGTTTATTATAAATTTGTTTTAATTCCCATTCTAAGAGTGAGCAAAATAAGTCTAAATAGAACACAAGACTACTTCTGAGCAAATATGGATGAGACTTTACTTAATGATAATTACTTTGAATTTGAAACACAATGGAATACAACATCAGTTCAAATTATTTTGAGTTCCAGTTCAGCAGTGAAATATAAGAATCTCCAAGGAGTACAATTCCTTAAATGTTTAACAATAATAAGTTAGAAGAATATTCTTTAGCATACAACAACATTGTATTTGGGCAGATTTTGACTGAGAAACTCAAGCTGTCAGAGTAGCAATGGGCGACTTGCTATAGAATCACCAAAATTTAGTCTTTCATATTAATATTAGAGCATGAATGTCAATATTAAGTATAGCTGGTTATATCGGAATCTGAAGAAACTACTAGGATTTTTAGTTTTCTTTCCAGATTTGAAGCAATCCATAGATAAATAATAAAGTGTAGTTTGAGGCTTATTTTTTGGATTTTTTCAGTTTATGTCTAGAGTGTATGACAGCTAGATATCATGTGACAGGTTGATTATAGATAACGTGTTACAGATAGATTATATAGTCATGGATGTAGAAAAAAAAATCTTCTGGAAAATATGTTCGAAGTGTTACAGTAATTTAATTAAGTTATTGACAGTACCTGCAATCTGCATGTCTGAATGGTTCTCATTTGACATAGCACAAAACACATCCTGCAAGAAGAATTGCTGCGGCCTACATCCCTCATGGCAACTTATGTCACTTTATATTTAGGAGATAGATGATCTTGTTCTTTTATATTCCTCCCTAAAAATATAAAGTTGTGGAATTAAAACCTTAAATGAAATGTAATATCTGGTAGTTGAAGCCCTAAATTTAGTATTTTACCTGAGACCAACTGAGATAGTAGGGTAAGAAAAAATCCATGCAGCTTTTTAATCTCATAAAGAGAATAATTCCTTGTCCTCAAGGATAAATGCTGCTTCTGTGATAATACTACAGACATAAAATTATTGACTTTTTTTATAGACATCTCCAGTTAGCAGTGTTTTCTAAAACAAGAAATAAGTAACTACATTTTAGAATGTTTTTACAAGGGTTGATACTATGGCTTTCATTAGTCAGTAGAACACTTGTCATGAAATTTGTTCTGTAACATTAAAACAAGCAAAATATTTTCTTTTAAGCCAATGTAAAATTACTAGCTAGTCTCAGTTCATGAGTTATGAACTAAAGCTTGGTTATTTATGAAATGTGTGGGATAAATGGAACGAGTGGACTCTGTCTATGGAACAGATGTGTGAGTTCATTATTGAAAATCCAAGAAAGATTTCCTTTTGAGCAGTTTTATGAAGAAAAAAAGGGAATTCAGCAACACTTAAAAAATAATATAAGAGTAAGAGATTAACTCTTTTTATTAAAGAATTGCTTTTATTTACGTAGTTTACACTGAGGAGTAATAGAATTCATATTTCACTTTTTGTAACAGTTTTACTGCAGAACTACTTGGGAACTTTCAGGCTTATGTAGTGAATTCAAGGTATAGATTATATTTGATTAAAATTACATTAGAATTGCCAAGATAATAAACTCAGAATTATCTTGTAAAATTCTTGCCATTATTTTGGTACAACCAGAGAAAAAACTATTCTGCAAAAGCAAACTTTTATTTGGTTAATGTCAAGAAGGATTGCATTCTTTATTGAATAAACGCAGCATAGTCTATTCTTGATTTAGTAAACCATTCAGCAAAAGCTTAAACTTTAAATAGATGAGTAATAATCTTCTAAATGAAGAACAATATTAATATGTGGAGGGTTTTTTCCTATGAAGAAGATGCAAAAAATAACAGAGATGGAAAAAGTCAGGAAGGTCTCTGTAGTACAGGGCCTCCTCCAAAACAGAAGTAACAAATTTCAAAGTCAAATTCGGGGGAAATTTGTTCAGTTTAACTATTTTTCACAGTAAATGACAGCAAATGTATTTGCAAGTTGTGAAAGAGAGGGAATATTAGCAGGAAGTGATAAATTTCATAATTTCCAGGTGAAGGAGTACTGCTGCTAATATAAGTCTCTGTGAAACAGAAAAAAATTAAGAGGCAGTGGGGAGGAGAAAAAAAAAGAAAATGGAGTCTATATTGTATCATCAAATCAGTCTGGAATCGTAAAGGTTTAGAAAGAGTCACAAGGATAATTTTAAAATAAATAATCTAGTAAATTTCTTTTACTTTAAAAATTTTCAAAATTGATTTGAACACTGTTGAGGAAAAAATATTTATTTTTCACAATTAAAAAGCACAAAGCAAACTGAAAAATCTAGTATTGTTCAACTAATAATTGTTTAACTTATTAAACAAGTTAACATGCTATATACAAGATTAGTACTGTTTCTGAAGTATGCTATCACTACCTGCTTTCATTTTATTGACTCTGCAACAGTCTCTGACTGTTCCTTGTAGCCTATTTTTCTGCATATAGTACACTCTAGAAGTAATTGCTGGTTTTTTGCATGGAGCATTTGCTCATGATATGCCCAAGAACAGTTTTCCATAATGTATTCCAGAAAATTTTAAATTTATTTTGAGTCAAAAAAATAGTCTGTGTTGCATGAACACTCTGAACGTGAACACTCACTGAAGAAGGAAAATTAGATATTTCTCCTGAAAATTAAATACTTTTTGTAAGCAGCAACAAAACAAAGATCCTCTGGGAAAACAAACAAACTGAACTTGTTTCTGAATACCTCATACATCACGTGTTCACACAGATAGGATGATCTTTACAGGCAAAAATCCTAAGGGCTGAATGACTTTTCGAAGGAATATAGTGCTGATCTACACAGAGAAAACAGACAGACCCCAAGTCTTGTACTTGCACTGAACTATAGATTTCTTGTTGAAAATAGGTTATATTAGATGTACGCAGCGGGTGTTGAGGCACAGCTGCTAGTATGTTCCAAATTTCAAGTTTCAAATTTCTATTTAGTCCTGTTTAACCCCAGACGTTATCTTTAATCAGGACACATATTTGTTTTCTAACTGAAAGTAGTCCATCCAGTCTTGATCCAAACTCTCTGAGTTGGAATTGAAGTTTATTTTGTTGATTGCTAGTAACTTAATTAGTAAAGTAGGACATCATAACTTCTTGTTACATTTTTGTAAGTTTTGATATGGCTTTGCAAACAGCCTAATACTTATTGTTTGGGGACAAAATAAAGGAAAATATTCTAAAATATTTCTGAAGTACCTGAATATTTTCCTACTGATTTTCTACTGATGGAAACTCCATATTTCTCTAGAAATGTTTTGTGATAAATTTTATCCTTTAGATCAAGGACCAAGACATCTATTTTGCATTGGCATTATATTATGGATTTTTGAGGAATAAATCTTAATTTAAACCTGAAATTCAGGCTTGGGAGAGAAAAATACATTTTTAATATCCTCTCTTTTTCCCTTTCAGCTTTACTAATTTAGAATGCATATGTAATGGAAGTAGAGTGTAAAGTAGTGGAAGTGATCTTAAATCTTTGGGGCTTATGACACATCAGAGGGTCAATACAAATCAGAACAGTAACTGATGTTTTTATGTGTTTGCTACTCGATGTTCTTCAGAGTCATTCCTTCATCAGATTAAAGAGAAAAGTAAACATAACACACAGGAAGTACTATGTGAGTAGAAGCTTACAGAATCACAGAATCACAGAATATTCTGAGTTGGAAGCAACCCACTTTGACCCTGGAGTCCAGTTCTCCAGTGAATGGCCTGTACAGGGGTTGAGCCCACAACTTTGGCATTATTAGCACCTTGCTCTGACCAGCTGAGCTGTGAGATCCTAGGTATAGTTACTCCTAGTACCGCCTTGAGTCAATGCTTGAAGCATCTGTTCTGAGGTATTCACAAGGGCTGCACAAGCTACACTCACCCTGGAGCTAAGGACGAGGTCACTTCTGTAAGTCCTGTGATTCACTGCAAGGCTTATCCTCGTCACACAAGCTAGGGAGAAAACTTGTGGGGGCCATCATTCTGGGATTAAAGTGAGCCATTTCTGAAGGGTGTACATCATTATCCAGGCAAGCATTGGCACTCGTCCAGCGGCCCTTTCCAAAACACCATCCTTCCACACCACAGCTCTCCCCTCTTCAAAACAGAATAGCAGCATAGGCCTCATTTGGATTGTAGATTACTTAAAATATCTCAATCTATAGTGGCAAAAAGAATTACACATGGCATCCTTTTGTCTTCCAGCTATTGTTGATAAGCCCAGGCTATATGAGCAGCAGAAATCTTAAAATAAACTCAGAAATCTTCTACACGAAGAAGGATTCTATCTTATGGTCAACTACCAAACTAATTTTTTCCCTCTCTAAAGATCAGTTTGTAGTTACATCTTTCTGTATCTAGAACATCCAAATCTGATAAAAACTTAAATGATGTGAGGTAATAGTCCAGGTCATTAGTGTCACTCTTTTGTCTTGCAGCTCTCAAACTATGATCATGCTCTGTTTGAAATGAATGACTCATTAACTGGAGAAGTAAACTACATAGGAATTATACAGGACATTTTTCTTTTTACTTGTGATACCACGTCTGAAAAATTACAACTGTAAAAGACATAATGCAAAGATGTTTTTCTGAGAGCAGCCGTAGTATTTTGACCCAGGGACCAGAAGTTCAGGCATCACATCTGTACAGACTACATGGCCAAAGGCAGTTCATCAGAAGACCTTCATGAGGGGAGAGCATATATGATGCCAACCATTCTTCCTTCTTTGGATAGTCCTCTTCAATAACAATTCTATTTTACCACCTAGTCTCATGGTTCACATATTTTTTTCCTCTGGCTTCATCTCACTGAACTTGATATATACCTTTTCATTAAAAATGTTTTACTATCTAAAATCTTCTCCAAGAATCAGCAAGCAGGGGAAGTTATTAAGAACTGGACATTCACCTGCAACAAGATTTAAAGTTATGTGGCTTTGCCTAGATCAATCATATAAATATCATTCCTAACCATACCTCAGCTACTTAAAATTTTGGTCTATGGTGAAATTTTTGCTGCTTTTGCATTTTGGATTTCTCTTGCTTCTTTATTTCTGATTTCTTGCTATGGTACTGACAGTAAACATAGTAAGTGATATTTTTCTGTTGCTGGTTTGTCGGCTTTTTTGTCCCTGCTGAACAACTTGTGTTTCATTTCTGTAATTGCAGCTGGAGTGGAACACATTCTACCAGACTTTCATTTCTACAAAATGATTGAAGACCATAACCATTTCCAAGTAAAAAATAACTAGCCTTTGAAAGATTTATAGAAAAGAATGCACACAACAACCTACTGCAGAAATGAAGAAAGTGGCACACATATACCTAGCAGATCAATGTCTGCTACCCTGCCATAACGTATTGGACTGCACTATTCCTTACTGTGTTTATTCTGGAAGTCAGTAAAAGGTCTTACAACAAAGTAAGAGACAACATAAGGACTCCCCTCCTGCTCCTTATCTTTCTTGTGCCACATATTATTATTAGCAATGTCTGTGCTGGAATAGATGGTATTATTTATGCCCTTCACAGAAGACAGAAAGAATGAGCACTGATTATTTCCTCAAATGTAAAAGTAAAATCTGTGTTAATATACACCAAGAAGTAGGTTTAACATTCAAAAGAGTGTGGTAAAAGCTATGCTTTTCCTAAAAATGTGGAGTTTTGCCTCTAAATAAAAATATTGACATTGTTCATAATAGAATGTGTCATTAAAAAATTGCATTCTATCTTCAATTGTAGCTACAATCCAAGCGGATGCAGCAACTATTTTAAAATATGCCTGAAAAACTATTTGCAGCTATTTCCAAATGGCTGATTTCTGCATTATTCAGTAAAATGGGAAGATTGTTAATCCTTACTCTAAGGAGACATCAATCTTTAAATTTGTAGAGTTGTAAAAGATATATATACACCAACTAAAGGACTAACATGAAGTTTATTTTAATATCACCTGAACAACTGTAGAGCTCAAGGATATGTTTAGGCTTTGCTACAAACAGAAATGTCATCATCTACTCATCTCTCTAGAGTAATTTATAAATTATGCCAAAACAAGAAAATTATCTTCAAAAATAAATTCAAGGAAAGGTCAGCCCAGTAAATCAGAATTCAGTTTAATGACTGCTATACTTAGAAAAACATCTGTTGTCCAATAGCACATATGGTAGAATGAAGGAAAGAAAATATGTTTGCTTTTGCTTACAGTGTTTTTAGTTATATAGGTATGGTATATTTAATCTCTTCTTCCAACCTAGATCTGTAAATCATCTCTACTATTTTTCTTTCCAAACTGAAATCCATAGTAAGATATGCTTGGGAAATGAACATTGCCTTTCTTTGTTTCCCGGGTGAAATAAGTTAGTGACCACACTCTAGAGGCACTAATACCTGCTTTGCAACAGCCACTGTATTACCAGATCACAAAAAAACCTATTACTTCATTGTAGGAAGCATTGTACTTTAGAAGCAAAATACTCAGGGAGCTTTCATTCAAAATAACATGAGCTGGGCCTTGAAGCTGTGATAGCTGAAGTGCCTGTGATACCTGTTTTCACAGAATGCATATCCCTTTAGAAATAACATGTAATTGTCACTCCATTACTAGATGTGTACATTGTTTGATGACAAAATGCCTCCTGCTTTCTAAAGGCTAAGCCATCAAAGGTCAAATCGTGGTGATTCTAATTTAGATCTTTAGTCCTTATTTTAATTTGTACAGAAAACACAGGAATAAACAAGCAAATAAACTGCAAAGTATTTTGAGATCAAACTAAATAAAATCGTGACTAAAACAAAACAGAGGATAAAGTAAACTAGAAATAGGCAGGATTGATACTTTTTCCCAGACCACGTGGTCATCATGGTCACATACACTCAAGCCATCATATGCCCTCTCAAACACCTACATAACCCCAAAGTATCACAGAATAATAGTCTCTGATTACTGGGTTACCTCTTCTTCCATGGGGGCTGTAATTATCCAGAGGTAAATTGCTGACATTGTGTACTAACCACGTAATGGGTACAAGGAAAGGCTGTTGACACTCAGCACAGTGAGTGTCTCTTCTTCTACATGACCCAAATTTCTGCTTTGGAAGTACCTCAGCAAAATGAGAAAGCAGAGCAGTTCCTTGAACCCCATATAATCCTTCCTGGTGTGTCTAAATAGATAGAAGGAGGCTGCAAGAAACAAATAAACTTTTGAGCATGGCCTTAAACAAAGATACTGACTGTTGGACTAGATACTGATGTAGGTCGCATGGTTAGAAATGGAATTCATTCTCATTCTAGTTTAAAATACTCTAATCTGAAAAGAATACTATGTGTAAAGGGTATATGTAAAGATCTATTTTCTTCTCACTTTTCTACTGAAGAGTTCTCAGTCACAGTAGACATTTTAAAAATTAAGGACTTTAAGTTGTTAGAGTGTTTAAACTAACAGAAATTTCCAAGGTCTTTATGAACAAAGTTTATATATTTACCTCACATAATCATAGTACCACTGCCACCCCATTACTGTGACAAAAAAACCCCAAACTCATCATGATGTAATTATTGTCACAAGAACATTTGTGGCTTCTTTAAATTTTTTATACCATTTTTGTAATTGCTATTCATTTCACTTCTTCAGGACTGTTAATCAAATGTTTACTGATTCCTCATATTTGTAAATATAGTTCCAACATTTTATTGGATTCTAAATTACAGGATCACCAGGCTGTCATTTCTCCTTAAGTGCACCATATTTGGGCTGCTTCTTGTACAGAGTTGTTCTTGAATTCAATAAACAAAAAAAGCCCTCTGTCCAAATCAGGCAGATAGGAAGGAAAATCATGTGCTTTTTTGTACAAACATTGAAACCCAGATTATTAGGACATGCCAAGAGCTTTGGTGTTTCTTTTAATAAGTCTTTTGTATTTGTTCTTTTGCTCCAATATGCTTCCTCTTCATGGTTTAGACTTATTCTTTGAAGTTAATGATTGTAGGTAAAGAGAGAGCTTCAAAACAAAAATTGCAAGATACGAGCTACAGAACTTTAGGCCTTTGAATGAAGTAGTCACACCAAATAAAACCTTAATTTACTACAACTGTTCAAGCGTGTTTAATGTGCTTGTTGCTTGCCAATATTTTCTCAGACTTTTATAGAAGTTTGTGGCTTGCCCTTGGACCTCCTTAGCTCAGTCAGGATTTTCCTTCTTAAAGAATGTGGGAGTCTAGAAACCAGTAATCTGTCCAGAGAAATAACAGTTTAAGGGACTATAGTCCTTTGCTGCTGTATTTAACCCATTAGTGAGTTGACGTGCACAGAAAACATCTTCACGGGAAACCTCTTCGATATCCCTCAGTACTCATCCGACTATATACTGTGTGAACAGGACCTACATCTTCTCAGTTATTCCCTTTCAGAGTCCATTTGTCCACATGTCTTTGTCTTAGTCTAAAGATAAATCATACACCCACAAGTATTTACACAGGCACAAACCCTCAGACATTTTATAACCTCTCATGTCTCCTCAGCTATTGTCGGTCCCACAGCTCCTGGGGTAGACTTTTGCTAGCTCAAGGTGCAATTTCTTCTATGTACTGATGGTACAGCTGGCAACCTTTTCTCTCCTTTTATAACTAGCCAGGGAATCAATCAAGCAAGCTGTTTTATTCATCATTTGATAGTATTATTTACCTGGTACTAAGAACACCTTAATTTTACCTGGTCTTTTTTCCTTTTTCCATACATTTCTGTTGCTCTTTTCAGATGAAGAACCAGAGTGCTGCTAGGGAAGCCTGATTATTCTTCCTTTTTCCTTGGTGTTCATTACTTGTACCCAGGAGCAAACATGAAGAACCAGAACGTCCATCAGTTTGGTAATTAAAGTGTGTTTGCATTCTAACATTTGGGAATAAAATATCTCAAACTAGGTACATTTAGAAGGAGAAGAACAAATTGATAGACTTTTTTAAAAAGTTGACTGGGAAATGTAATAATTTATTGATAATATTTGGAAGAATTAATTCAACATGCAAATTTAGATGGAAACAAAACATTTTTCTTGCATGATAAAATGACACTATTTCATCACTAATTGTTGATTAGATTTTTGTCAACTCTTGTTTCATTGGAAAAAAAGAGATTGTTTTTAATCACCAGGTGTTCTTTATTCCAGTCTAAAGTACTTGTTAATTCTACATCTGTAAAGATATTATCCTAAGAAAATGTGTCATTATCATATCCATTCTGTCTCCTCTGTTGCTGAGGTAAGCAAAGAAACATACACAGATTTTGGACAGTGAAAGTGGTGTTACTGATACTCAACAAGAAAGAAGACAAACATGTAATGCTTTTGGAAAAGAGATTTGTTTCTCAGTTTAGTCTTCTACCCAAATCCAGGCTTTCATTAATGCATCATTAACAGTTGTCAAATTAATTTCTACATGTCTAGTGCAGAGATTTCTATTACACAAATTGATGTTATTGCTTTCAGAAGCAAAATCTATGTTCCTCGGAGGCTGTTTTTCTTTATGATTGTCTTTATCTTAGAAAATATTCCCCACCCTTATGATATTCCCCACCCTTATGATATCTCTTTGAAGGAGGTGGATAACAATAAAGGGAAGTCTATGCAGGAGTTTCTACAGTAGAATTGAAGAATTCCCAGACAACCATTTTTCATGAGTCAGCCTTTTGTGCCTTGTTCCAAGTTGGCAATAATCCTTCACCATTCTTTTCACCCTAACTCTTTTATATATATATCTAAAATATTTCTTATAGAGAAAGTTTATATTATATTTGGAAATACAATTTTGCTTTCAGGAAACCCTGGATTTTGTCATGCTTAGGTGATGACTTTTTCTGTGTTAATCCCAATGTTTTGCACATTTTGAAGAGGGGATAGCAAAGAAATGAGATTATATTACACTTCTGGAGAAGGATAACTAAAAATATTTTTAAGGCTTAACTTCATAGTGTAGCTCTGAGATATAAAAGACATACTTTGAATAAATCACTAATTTTTACTTTAGTAGCCATATAGGAGGTGCTTATTCCATATGAACAATTCTATATTTTTATCATTATGCAATAGAAACCTCCTGGTCTGATTTCTAAAATTATTTCAACAGATGAAAATTTGATAGTGTAAACTCATCATCATGCAAATTTCATGGGTTTTTGGAATGCTTTAGCAATCATTTGGAATAGCAACATAATTTTTTCTTGGGCTAAAATGAATTATTTTGTATTTTTATTAAATATGGGCAATAAAAGAAACCAAATGCCAGAATGAAAGAATCCATCTGCTGTTTAGAAATTAATGCTAAATGAAAAGGTACCTAAGAGGACTTGAAATTGCTATATTTTATAATTTAAACTGCTTGGTAGATATTCATTCTATGTGGAATTTGTCTGACACACACAGGAATTCAAATCTAATAAAAATCTGGCTCTTCTATAAAATAGCCATCAGTGCTCACTGTATGGCACCAGCTCTGTGGAACTAACTCACAGCTAGTTCAGGACATAAGTGTTAAGTACTAATTTTTCTCTGTATGTTCAGATAAAAACTAAAAGTGATTTAGAACTAAGCACTTGGCAATGCTTTTCCTTGATGAACATCAAATCCAGGCAACAAGTTTTGAAGTTTGAAACTGGTTTGATTAATCAGTCTTTTAAATGCAATCTCGTCACAGCAATCTCTAATTGCATAACTTGGTCTTCAGGGCTACAAATATTTGTTTGCAGCGCTTTATATGTATTTATTGCACAGATGGATATACAGATGTAAAGAACAGCTTGGTTTGCCAAGTCCACTGTCAGGACAAAGCGCAGACGGCTCCTCCCTGGCAAATGGGTATCCTCGGGCAGGATCAGGGCCTCACCAGCCATGGCCCATTCCACCTCATCCACTATAAACCACAAGCTGCCACACCATTTGCTAAGCTTATTAAATAAAAAATAGACAGATATGATATGATAGAGAAATTGACTGAAAAATAGGATATGTGACAGGAAACCACCAGAGCGTGGGGATAAGGACATAATATTTAAGACCAATTTGTGTCAGAGAACATGCGTGATTGAGTATCTGGATCGTGTCGTATATGAACTATCCCACAAATGGATGGAAAAAAGTACGTGAAATGGTTGCTCTGTTACCTGTGTAAAAGATATTTTTTCCAGTTTTCAAACCTGGTAGGAGGCTTATTCAGTATGTGTAAACACTTGAACAGCTCTAGTGTTTCAGAGCTCTCCACTTGTACTAAGAAGCTTGAATGTGAGAATAGGAAATTGGAATATATTTGACTTCTTTTTGGTTTTGCTTGAGGGTTTCAGAAAACAGTAAAAGTTGCTATGGTGACTGATAGTACAAGACGGTGAAGAACCAGACCTTATAAGCTTCCAGCCACCCAGGTGCAGACATAGCCTTGGATATTAGCATGTCTTTAAGGAAAATAGAATTTTCCTTAAGGCACTGGAATTATTCCTGTGCTTAACAAAATATTTTGAGAGTTCTCATTAAATTCTCAATTTCTAACCTCTCTCATTTATGAATTTGTGACTCTGTTGCAAAAATTAAAATTTAGTTTCTAAGGCAATTGCATGCTTAATCAAAATAAAATGAATATGACATTTTTTCAAAACCATGCTCTACAAAAAATTTTAATAATATATGTATATTATAGAACTTTTATCAAGAATGTGTTTGTTTTGAACAAGAGCAATAATTTAAACTATTTCCCTCTATCTATATAGAACTAAAGCCAATAAATATTCTAGATTATCAGTGTAAATCAAATAAAGAAAGTCCACAACAATGAAGTAATTTATCCCTTAAGATAGATTAAAAAAATGTGATTATGACTCAGATTATTTGGAAAGGTTGAGGGGTTAGGTTGGGTGGGGGTTTTTTGTGATAAGTTTGATTTTCACATGAGAATCAGCACTGTCCACACATCAGTTCTCAATGAAAGTGGCTCTTAAATTTTAAAGCGTTACTGCTAAGACAGATTGATTTAATTGAGAAGCTATAAAAGCTTTTCAAAATCCTTGCTTTGGGCCTGCCTTTCCAGGAGGAGCCCAGTGACAAGAAATGAGTGCAACATATTGTTGCAGCTCTTCGCAAATCCACAATTTTCAACAAATTCTCTCAAAAATTTTTCATTACCTGAATTTTGTATCTCACATATATTTAATTAAAAGAACAATCCAAAATATTGTAAAAGTATGTATTTTTGAAACAAAAAATTCATTTACACTCAGAACATCATAGATAAGCATGATTCAGGTTTTCATTTCAAAAGCAGCATGGCCAGGAGGTCAAGGGAGGTGATTCTGCCCCTCTACTCCTCTCTTGTGAGACACCATCTGGAATGCTGCATCCAGCTCTGGGGTCCCTGGAACAGAAAGGACACTGGCCTGTTGGAGTGAGTCCAAAGGAAGGCCACAAAGATGAGAGGGGCACCTCTCCTTTAAGGACAGGCTGAGAGAGCTGGAGTTGTTCAGCCTAGAGAAGAGAGGGCTCCACAGAGATGTCTTAGCACTTCCCAGTACCTAAAGTGGGCCTGCTAGAGAGCTGCAGAGGGACTTCTTACAGGAGCATGTAGTGATGGGACAAAGAGGAATGGCTTTGACCTGAAAGAGTGTAGGTTTAGATTGGATATTAGAAAGAAATTCCTCACTGTGAGAGTGGTGGTGGAACAGGTTGTACAGAGAAGTTGTGGATGCCCCATTTCGGGAAGCAAGCAACCTGGTCTGGTGGAAGGTGTCGCTGCCCATGGTATAGGGGTTGGAATTTGATGATCTCTATGGTCCCTTCCAACCCAAATCATTCTATGATTCTGTGATTTCAAATACCCTTATATATATATTTATATATCTTAGTATATGAGTCCATACAATCATCTGTATTTTACATTCCAAAACCCCAATAATTTTGAATTGAAAAATATTAAGAACAGAGATGAAGCTCTCAGAAGTTACAAAACACTATGATTAAATTTGGTTATTTTTTCCTATTACTCCTACTTGTCTACGCCTTGTAGTTTTAACTAAGTGCATTTTACTTCCCAAGGATTCCTGTTTTATTGAGTGCCTAGAATAAATTAATTATATTTTTCTCTTTCCTCTGTATCTTTTCTCCTTTTTATCCCTACTTTCATCCCAGGGTTCACTTTCTACATGCTATCCAAACTAGAAGTTGAATGCCAAATTATTAATTTTCTCATAGGTATTTTGATATCTTCATAGTAATTAATTCAGTTTCTTACAGATTTTAATAGTTAATTTTCTTAGTTCTTCCTCACAGCTGATGTGTAACCTCCATAATTCTCTTGTGCAAAATTGGCATTCTACAGATTAATGGTAAATTTAGGAAATTGTCAAATAAATTGGCATTTTGATAAACCAAGAAAATTTTTTTTTCAAGTCGAACCAGTTCCTACAGCATTACATATGGTCCAAAGGGTCTTCGCTAATCTCATTTGCAATGGTGAATATTTTTTCTTTTTGAAAATATGGATTTTAAGCTCTTTCTAGGATTGGGAATGTCACCATACTTCTGAAGAAGGCAGGGAGTTTTGGTTTCACCTTGGCTCTCTACAGGTCACATTCCTTCTTTCTTGTCTGCCATTTGACCAGGTTTCTGTGGAAAGATGCTATGGATGCATTGGTCAGCTAAAGGACCAGGGTCTAAGGGAATACTACCATTACAACACATACTTTACTCAAGCAGAGACCTAAGACATGTATGCATGCAACAACAACTGCAGAGGTAATTTTCCTTTCATGATCTGGGTGTGACACGTAGCTCTTTTTGGCACACCTCCTTTGGGAACAACTGTTATTGTCAAGAGCATGATTAAATAAATCACTAGGGTTCCACCTTCCCATGTTTCGAGCACAATTGAAAAAATCCCAAACTGATTCTCACTTTGGTAAATTCTAGTAGATGAACATTTCTGACACATTATTCAAATTTGCATTTTTAGAAAATACTAAAAAATTAGATATTTGCCTGAAAAGTTATTATTTAACAATGACTTGTAATCTGATATTTACTGCAGAATACGTGAAGTGGGTATCATTTATTTGGAAACTAGTCTTGGAGCTAATACTGACTTCTTGAAATTCTTGTAAGAAAGATAAAAACAAGACGAGAACGGTCTTTTTTTCATGTAACATGCAATGCTATGCCTGTCCTTGCTGATAGGCATTATGTCAAAAAAGTAAGGTTTCATCAGCTGGAAGGCTTTTCACATTGTTACATAGCCATATAAACATAGAGTTAAAAAAACCAAAACAACCCACTTGCCTAAAGGCAACAAAGACATTAGAGACTAGTAGGTACATTTAAGATACACTAGTTGTGTGATTTAGACATTCTGTGTGGACGCCACTCAGGACTCAAATTTGAAAACGTGTAGAATAAGACTACACAAGTTTTAAAAGTTTTTACACTGAAGTTAAACTCACTTTTTGGAGAGAAAACTCACAGCAGTTAACCCCAAAAGAATGCTTACAGATCTATTGCATAAACAGAACAATGATCTACAGGAAACTTTTCTAATCCCATTTTTGCTATCTCCTTGACATTTTGTAAACCAAACTCAACGATAACCATTTTTTATTTTCTTTTAACCTAATCACTATTTGATTAAAAGGTAGTAACTAGACCTACGTGTAAAGATGCATACTAGTATTGAACATTTTTAAAGTCTAAGTTCACATGCCCCCAATATGTGTACATGTGCATTCTTCATCTGAGGAAATTGCATTCAAAATGATAACAGCTTTCCAGGCAGATTACAGCAGTGTCACTAGAGCAGCTACAGTCTATTTAAGGTTAAGAATGGGTGAACAGCAGCGAAAGAGCAAAAACTTTGAAGGTCAGAGATATAATTCAAAAGCCACTCTAAGGCTGGAAAAAAAGGGAAAGACAACTTCAGCCTGGTTATAAGTGAATATGCTGGGAGAAGGGTTTGAAAAATAGCTGTCATATGACTTGTCTCATTCATTATAGAGTTTACAAATTCTGACACAGACTAACTGTGACTCTGCAAGGAAAGTTTTCCTAGCAATGCTGCTTCCACAGAAGACCCATTCATTTTTGTGAACTGAAGTAGGGAAGTTAGGAAACATAAATTCTATACTCATGTCCATTTCACAGGCAGTAAACCTGCTGTATGCTGCAACAGCATATCAACTGTCTACTGTGTTCTGTAGCTTGCTCTTCTCTGGGGAGATGGGATCTGGCTAAGATAATTCATTGTGTTTGTGACAAATGCAGAAGGCAATGTTCTTTGTCTTGATGACAAGAAGGTGACTGCAGGTGAGTTGTTCAAAGATGTACAGTGAATATGCATTAGTTCATATTCATGTATGTATCTGGAGAATAATTTAATTTAATCGCATATTTCCAGTCTTGTGCAACAGTAGTCAAAACATTTTGATGCTTGGGAAAAACTGAAAATTCTTCAGTACAAACATTTTGTTAAGCTAACCTCACATTTGAAAATCACTCTGAATAAAGCACCACCATTATCTAGCCTTCCTTGAATCTGTGATATTTCAGTCGCTCAAAGGAATGTCAAAATCACTAACAGTATGAAGGCAGCAGTTGTTCTGACAGCTGAAGCATGAACTGAATCTGTCTAGCAAAATTAGCCTAATATGGTCAAATTGCTTTTGCTTTTTAACTGTATATGGGCAACAGCAAGACACTGTGTATGTGACTTCCACATCAATTAAGAAATGCATGCTGGAATTACATAACAAATTGCTATGGCCATTAATAAACAAAAGAGGAAAGAATTACCTCTCAAATCACAGCTGGTTTTTATTTTAATCAAAGCCTTCACTGAAAGCCTTCAGTTTTCATTTTTCCTTCCACCAAGAGTAATTAAACTTCTGCATGGAATTTTATTCCTCAGTGATGTATAGGTTAAAAAATTCTATTATACTTTGGTTTTGCTTATTGCACTATGGTAGTTTCAAGATTTAGCTTTGTTAGAAACCCCTCCAGTCAAGGAAAAGAGTCATTTTTCTTTTTTTAGCAAGTGGCATGACATGGATCCATCTTGAATATAAATGGAATAAGTAAATAACCAAAACATTTAGAAACTTGAACTAAATTTTTTCAGCTAGATTTAGACTCTGATCAAAAAATCATGGAACTGTAAGAATTGATTTTTAATATATATATTGCTTTCAATATATTAAAGTGTATTTTACACAACAGGATTCTCTCACTAATTTCCTATTTTTTTTTCTGCTCTGTGTGTTCTTGAGGGTTTTTTGGCTATTTTTTCTGAGAAAAGCTAGATCTACATACATAACTTTCAAGATAAGAGAAAAGGGAAAGAACAATAAATTGAAAACACAGCTAAATTCATAAATTTCAAATGAAGCATAGTTGCATTAGGAATTGTAAACCTCTCCTTTTCCATCATCTCAACATCCGTGGTAGGATTTTCAACTACATTTCTTATTATGGAATCACAGAATAGAACCATAGAATGGCTTGGGTTGGAAGCGACCTTAAAGATCATCTAGTTCCAACCTCCCTGCCGTGGGTAGGGACACCTCACTCTAGACCAGGTTTCTCAGAGTCCCATCCAGCCTGACCTTAAACACTTGGTGAGGTATCCCCAGCCTCTCTGGAAAACCTATTCCAGTGTCTTACCACCCTTATAGTAAAGAATTTTATCCTAATATGTAATCTAAACCTACCGTCCTTCAGCTTAAGGCCAATTTGATTGTTCAAGTTGATTGTTCATTGAATCATATAGTGGGGTTCAAAGGGACCTTTAAAGTCCTCTAGTCCAAGACGCCTGCAGTGAGCACACTCATCTTCAACAAGACCAGATTGCTCAGAGATCCATCTAACCTGACCTTGAATGTTGACAGGGACTGAGCATCTACCACCTCTGAAGGCATCCTGTTCCAGTGGTCTGACATCCACATTGTATAACACTTCTTACTTATATCTAGTCTGAATCTAGCTATCTCTGTGTGTCAGCTACAGCACTCACCTTGGTGTCACCTGCAAATTTGCTGAGGGTGCCCTCAATACCATTGCCTATGTTATTGATGAAGATATTAAACAACACCGGTCTCAGTATGGACCCCTGAGGACCACCACTCGTTGCTGATCTCTATTTGCGCACTGAGTTGTTGACCACTACACCGTGGATGTAATCATCCAACCAATTTCTTATCTACCCAATACCATCCATCAAATCCGTGCCTCTCCAATATAGAGAGAAGGATGTTGTGCCGGACTGTGTCAAAGACCTTACAGATGTAAAAGTAGATGACATCTGCAGCTCTTTCCTTGTCCACTGGTGTAGTCACTTCATCAGAGAAGGCTACTAAGTCAGTCAGGCAGGACTTGCCCTTGGTGAAGCCAGTAGTAGATATATTTCCAATTATTCTAAAGAGGGACATGTACTGAGTGTTTTAACACATAAAATTGATTTTGTATTGCATTTTCCCTGCAAATGAGCAATGTGTATCTTCTTGGCTCTATTTTGACTAAGCTGTTGCCAAAGATGAAATACAGTAAAGCGGAAAGCACTTAAAATCAAGTGACACTGTACATCAGCTGTGAACTCTTCCATTCAAAAGCTGTATGCAAATGTCCCCATTTCTCTAGAAATGGACTGACCTTGATTGTGAAGAGTTCAGCAAACTTAAGGGTGATCAATGGGTATTCCCCATTGACAAATGACAATGAAATTTCAATTTAGCATTTGGTATGTATCAGTGATAAACCTGGATTCCTAAACAAGTGACAAAATATATTAGCCAAGACCAGATGGTCTTAGTGTAGATATATTCATTCTAGATCTACTGAATTCTGTTAGATTTTATAAGTAGTTGCCACTACCACCTGAGAACCTGAGTACTCAAGCTGTTAGATTTTATTAATATTCATGATATAATTACAGTGATGTCAACATACGAGCTGACCCATTTAGTGCCAGCATGTCTAATTACACTGTATTCACTGTGGTGTAGACTCACTCAAAGAACAGACACCAGTCTGTCTACAAAACACTCTATCTATAACAACCTTCATCAAATCGCTAAGTGCATTTTCTGGTCATAATGTTCAATCAGAGATTAAAGTTTCTGTCTTCTTGCAAACATTAACTTATGTGAACTAAGCAATGGGAATTGATAATGGATTACAATTTATCATGATAAGCCTGAAAGTTCAGTAATTTTTTCTCCTTAATTCTTGTTGAGCACTATCTCCAACTTTATTGCATACAGCAGATAAGCTCTACTTTTTCCAGATTTGATAATGTTTCACATAGATCAATAGGTAATTAATTTTTCTTCTAAAAGTGAAGAATTAATCGGAGCAAAGGAGAATATTGAGTGGAGTAATCCCATGTCACCACTGTTGACATTCTAGACTTCCCCTTACAATGTGCAAGACAGTGAGTATTCTCTTTAGCTACTCCAGATAAAGAACACCTGGTATCTGAGAGCCATGATAGCATGAAAATATGTTTTTTCAGAAGCACACTGCTTCAGAAAGAAAAAATGAACACCACAGAGAGGAAACAAAGCTGCAGCCAGAGTGCCTATGGGCTATAGGCTCAGCAACATTAGAATAGAAAGCTGTCACTGTTTCCTTCAAATTCAAGTGCTTATTATCCTCAAATTGTACTTTTCCATAGCAGAGTAATATAATGAAGATTGCTGTTGATGAAGATGACACTGTAATGATAATGTCATTTAAGCTGTGCTTATTAGACATCAAGACCTGGCAGCAGCAAATGCAAATGTTAGATGTGCATTACTGTGGACTGCCAAGATGCTGTGAAAATTGGCAGATCAGTTGTTAGAATCTGCATCTTTGGAGAATTGCTGAATTGAAAATACTTTATGACATAACCAGCCCTCTGTTTTCTAATCCTGAATAAAGACCCTGTCATTCTTATATGTTTTCATTTATATTGTCCCTTGAGTTTTCTATCACTAAGATGGTGAGAAGTGATCCAAAAGGAGATTGTCACTCCTTTAAAAACAAACTCCCCTCACTCTAATAAATTTTGGTATATTTGTATAAAGAAGCTTTATATATTGGCTTTCTACCTAGAATCTTTTCTCCCACTGACTTGTCTGCTACAAGCATAATTTGTCAAGAGTACATCATCTACTGATGGTACTAAAAGATGTGTATAATAGCACATAAAGTCAATATTAAGGAAGCTAACCTAGACTGTCTGAATCCTGCTAGTTTTGTAGCTTTTCAGAGAAATTAGGCTACAGTTTCTTCCTCTTTCCTTCTTGCCCAAAGAAAGCAAGAATCTTTACTATGTAAAACATATATATGTGCCTGAGGAAGAACTATTTATGATAGTTGAGACACATCTTGTTATTATATCTCTTCTGGGCATCTATTGAATGAAAATAAAGTTGGTATCTTTTCCTACGCTTTTTAACAAGATGAAATTATCACATAATGGACAAAACTTGGTTTATAGGATTTATTTTGTAATTTCTTACATGGAAATATATGTTGATATGGCAAAACATAGCTGCAGAAAGGACTGAAAAATGTAGAACCACAACCTGATATAATGTCCTCTTTACTTGTCAGACTTATTAATTTCAAAAGTTGTTCTAAAAAAATAAGAAGTTATAAGGTTGTGAGTGGGGGAGAAGTTTTACAATCTCTAACAATAACTGCATTTCTCACATTTTCCATGAGCTGTGCTTTCACTGACTTACATTATTTCAGTTATCACAGAGTGAAAGGCAAAACCATAGTCTGTGGATGAGATCAGAATGTATAAAAGCCTTTGTTGAAGCAGCTCTATTTCTGTGCTTCACATAAATCTTAGCAGTTTTAGCTATACTAACAATATGCCTCATTTTACATAATTTTCTTGTCACGTTAATTTTGCACTTGTATTTCCAGATAAAGATGATTATAGCATCAGTAGCATCAGTATCTCCCACAAGTCAAACTTCTTATATAGGTTAGGTGTGATTTAAAGGTTAAAAAGACCTTCATTGTGTTTCCCTCTCTCATTTCTTTCCTTTCTTCTAACTGACACAAATAATGGCTTCTGAAAGGAGAGGGAAAATAGGTTAACAATAACCTCCCAGGCAGGAATTCTAATGAGATTCAAACTTGTCCCAGTCTCATCTTCATTTCCTTTCCTGGCAGGTCTGATTGCTTATATGTTTGATGTCTTTCATGAAATGTTTCTTCAGAAATTATTTTTTATAGGGCATGACGCACACAAAAGAAAAGAGAAGGGAAACCTTGATTAAAAAGTCTTGTGTTCAATTTGGTTTTTATACATCTCTAGAATGATTTCATCATGTGAATATCCTGAATAATTTTCATATTTGTGTGTTGTTTCCAGGCTACTAGCTTTTAAATCTGAAAGTCCTCATTTTGGAAAATTTAATTACTTTCTTATTGTCTCAGTTTCCTTTTATACATTTGCTAGTTATCAAGTGTTCTGCATTACATCAATTACCATGTATAGATTTTTTCCTTCCTAGTTTCATTGCACTGAGCATACAATATTCTGTTACCAATTCATATTGCACAGAAGGAACTCTGACAACCAACCACACATTTGTAATCAGCTGTTGTAGCTGAAAAATCTGAAGTAAATGATACTAAGGAAAAAGTATTTCTTCTTCTAGAGCAGTTTTTAATTTATTGCTGACACTTTTTTTTTTTGTTAGTGAAGTTGTTCTCACAAGTCATTTTAATGGTTAGTGATATTCTTTATGTTCTTGCTGGTTCTGACTATCATAGTCTAGAGTAGTAACAATATTATGCCTCAGTCAAATGTAAGTCAGGTGATATGACAAGTGGTCTTTAACAAAGTGACTATTAATCCAAAATATGCACTCACTATTTTTATCCTGCTATTATTCCATGTTTGTACTCCACATCATAACAGGAGACACTTGCTACCAAAGCATAACACGTTCTCACAACAATTTGAGACTGGTGACAAAACTAACAACCCTCAGTTCCGAGGCCTCGAAATTTCATACAAAAGCTGTGTCAGCCCACTGGTGATGACAATAGTGTACTTGCTGGTCAATAGGGCTACAAGATTAGCCAAGAGAGACTTCCCACCCCTGGAGGTGTTCAAGGCCAGGTTGGATGGGGCTCTGAGAGCAGTCCGATCTAGTGGAAGGTGTCTCCACCCATGGCAGAGGGGCTGGAACTAGATCATCTTTAAGGTCCCTTTCCACTCAAAAGGTTCTAGGATTCTAGGATTAGGATCATTGTTCCACAAGGGCTCTATTAGCACTTGATACTTTCTTTACATTTCAGAAAAATTGAATATATCCTCCATTTCTCCTGTGCATCATCAAATTTCTTACTATTTCCTTGCCTTTGGCCTTCCATTGAATAGGTTTAATTAAATGGGCAGACAAAATGTTTAAGGAATCATATAAAACTTATATACATTTTTTAGATTTTTCTCAGCAGAGCTGAACTCTTTGCTCGCTATTAACTCAATAAGTTTTCTCATATTTCTCATCTGATACAAAATATAAATTATATAGCATCAATGATTAGATGATGATCTAGGATGTATAATATCCTGCAACTTTGTACTGAACAAATCTGCAGAGTATCAGTGGTTAGTCCTTGCACCTCCCTTCCTAGGTTTCTTAATAATCTTAAAGGGAAAAGTGATTTTTTTCACTGAAAGGAGAACTGTTTCCTCCAGGTGTTAGGAAACACATGTTACAAGATGACCTACCTTGCATTCTTCATATTTTCTTACAGTAGCACACATCCAGTCCCTTTTAAGGAAGCAATGAATGCCCCAGAGCTCTCAAACCAAAATCTCAACATTATAATTCCTGTAGGCCTAGCCTGTTTACAAGCCTTCTTCAAATATGATAAGTTTGAAGCAGGAAAACTTAGGAGATCAGTCCTTTTTCTGAATAATTACAGAGTTTTTCTAAAGCTCAGCCATCTTTTCCAGACCAGGAAAAAGAGAAGGAAGAGTTCATTGAATATGAATGTCTCAGTTCAGGTAGGAAGGATTTGAGGCAATGACTATCCTAAAAAAGGCAATGTACCTGAAAACACCAGACCAAGCTGGTATACCAGTGTGTTTCATAGTGGAGTGAGTTTCTCCAGGAAAACAAATGGCAGAAGTAGTACATCTCATACTATTTTGAATGAGTAGTATTCCATTCATAGCCCTTGTCTCCATGCCTCTTCTCTACTTGAACTTTACTAACTTCAATTTTTAGCCTTTTCTATTCAAAAGCACCTGAAATGTTCCAGGGTCGTTTCATTCTAGTGAAAATATTTTTACCGCATGGCTGTCGCTACTGCATTTTGGGGATACAATGCTGCCCTTCTCTTAACTGTGACAGGACTACTGATGACTCACTCAGAAACTGTCTCTCAACTCACTAACATTCTCCCTCACAAATACTTATCAGCTGAATATTTTGAAAAGAGCTTTACTAAAATACAGAACTGGAGTGATATGTATTGCCAAATGGAATATTTTCAGAAATATTTAATGCTAATTCATGAAGCTCTTTGCTTCCTGTAAACAATTAGAAATCTTTCCCATTTACAGCAAATGAATGAAGAAGGTAATACCGATCTGACTGTATTAGAACCTCTTTCTCTTTGGGAAACATCCACAGAATGCTGAAAGACAAAAGTCTTTTAAGTGAAACTTGCAACAACTTTGTCTTTGTTCATCATCACTTACTAAAAACTGCTAGTTGTATTAACCCAGTAGAGTGGGTCTAACCTATGTTGCAGCTTGTAGTTGGGTGCTGTCCATACATGAGCCAGCATATATCCCAACTCTGCATCAGAACAGGAGCTTTTATCTTACCATCTGCTCATATGCTTGGCTGTTCCTTGAAAGCATCTCTGAGCACGCGGGAGGAGGGAAAGGCCTAGCACAATCCAAAGGACTGATCAAGGAATTAGGACTGTAGGTTGCAAATTGAAGACTTGGCTACTCCTTAAGTAAACATAGATTGGATCATCAATCAGAGTTACAGATCATCAGCTAGATGCCTTAAGAGAACTCTACTTCGGTTTGGGGCTTGTTTGTGGGGGTTTTTTGTTTAATTGTGGTTTTTATTTGTTTGTGGTTTTTTTTGTTTGGTTAGTTGGGGTTGGTTTTTTGAGGTTTTTAAAATAATAGATATTATTTATATATTTCTACTGTGAATCTTGTACCAGAAATGTTGTCAGGCTTATATCTTGATGAACTTTCGGATATTTTGTGAAGTTTCCAGAATCTGATGTAGTCTTAGAAGCTCCTTGTGTACAGTTGTTATGAGACATTTTGACTTTCAGTAATAAAAACCCAGTCAGATGTATCTTTCTTGATTGCTGTTAATTTGCCACAATTGGCTTTAAATGATAATTTTCAGTAAGTTTTTTGAATTTACTGGCCCATGGTAATTCTGCAGGTTGTATTTGAAGAAGTTTATGGCAGCTTCAAATGCACACAACATCTTGTTTGAATTTTACTTTCAGGAGAAACTTTTATCTGACACTTAGTGTTGCCTTCATCTTTTGACAGAGTTTATACTCAGAGTTCACTACTTCCTTTGAGTTAGAGACAACATTGTTGAAAAATTATTGAGTTTTTTTCTTCCTTTTGTCAGTAGTGAGAAAGCTTGAACACATGCTCCAGGCCAGTCTTTCCTCTTTAGATTTGGAAGAGGTAGAATTTCAGATTTGCAAGGCACTGAAAAACTGTATTTGGAGTAATGGCCAAACAAAATCCAAGGAAGGGGTTTATGCTCTCTGTGATATGGAAAGCTCATGTCAGAGCCCAGAGTTAACACAAAATATGGGACAAGTCTTAGGCAAATGGCTTCTGAATAGGTCTGAGATTTTTTTTCAGAATAGTGACAGAAGTTAAAAAATGCCACAAAAAGTACTATACTGCTTTCGCAGCTGGATCTCCAAAAGACTGTTCTCAAATTCAAGAAGATTAAATGCATCATGTGAAAAGCTCTGATCCCAGATGGGATCATGGCTTTCAGTTTCACATAGCAATGAAATACTTAATGGAAGCTCTTAGCTCTGCTTTGTAAGGGGTAGCACAAGTAAATATGCTGCTGATGAAACACATATGACACAGATTGAAAAGGGAAAAATAAATGCTACACATTTAGCATGCAGTAAGCAACTGTATCTTATCTTTTTTGTATGTGCTGAGAACTTTTCTTCAGTTTTTAATTTCCCTGTCCATGTGTGACAGTCCAACCTGTGAAGAACAGCTATAGCTTCAAATTGATCACATGAGCTTTTGATAACCAGAAAAATGTTATTGACTCCCTTTCTGTTTTATATTCTTTCCTATTCTCAAGTCTGACTGTACGAGTCACCTCTAGGGCAGCAGCAGTAGCAGCCTTATAAGAATTTTGGCTTCAGGGAGTTTTTTGATCTAAGGCTTCTCCCAACAATATCAATACTGAAATATCAGCTTTTAAGTTTAATGTCTTCATATAATTGACAAGCGGTTTTGCTACAAGCAGGCTGATTGTCAGACTTGGATAGGCATCCTGAGGTCTTCTAAATACAGACCAAACCCAGGATAAAGATGACCTTACAAAGCCTTGTTGAAAGTTTTGGTCCTGATGAGGTGTCAGCCTTTGCTCTCACTTCAGTCATAGCTCTCAGGAAGGTATGAAATGAAGGTATGTTGGAAGCAAGTTTGGAATGTGGCAGATCAGAATAAAGCTGGGAAAAGTCCTTCCCTCCTCCAATGCAGGAAGCACAAGTGTCTCTCATTTTCAGTTTTGTAGCCAACTTCTTACTATAATCAGAAACAAAACTTAGTAATATAAAAATGTTAGTTATTATTTTCTTCTTAATGGAATTATTTATTGATTTAGTTATCAGACAGATGTATTTATATGATCTGTAATGTGCCACTGGGACACTGCTCACTGCTTAAAAAAATATAAAGCTGGGGTTTTTTTGAGAAATCATCACATTATTTTCCTTTTCCTGTTCTCTTTATTTTAGTGTATTTACATATACTTAGTTTATTCATAGTTGCATGCACTTCTCCCAACTATATAATTTTGCATCTTGCCACTTCTGTTCTGAGAATTTATTTTTCTTCTCCTACTCATCCACTGGTAATAAAAATTGTCAGCAAACATCTCTTGTTCTTTTGCCTACAAAAAAAAAAGATGAAATCGTCAAAGGAAGAAGCAATTTGCTCTAGTCCAGCAAAATGTGAGCTGAATATATAATCATACCATTTACTCGCAATACAGAATAAAACCAAAATCAAAACAAACCAAAATAAACAAAAAAACCCCCACAAATAAAATAGAAAAGAAAATCAATACAAATTCCCCTTTCCAATCTCATTTTAGTGAGGCACAAGAGGGCAGTATTTCATAAACACTAACCTGTCTTCTGCTCACCATTGCAACAAAGCTGGGACTGGCACTGATCTAGCATTAGACTAAAATCCAAAAGACTGGTGTCAAATGCAAATAGCTCACTGGCAAAGAATCCCAGTTGTAACAACTAGAAAGGCTTCAAGGCAGTACATTAATCTATTCCAAAATTGTGGAAAATTCTTAAAAATTGGTGAAATTACAAAGAAATATCAACAATGAAAAATAAAATGAAAAATTATCTTCTCAGAGAAAAGTATGTATTAATTTTCTGTTGATTAGAGCATATGAAAGGCTACACTAGGAAAGACAAAAAAGGCAGCCAAGGAAAATGATCAATATGAACTTTATAAAAGACCTTTAAACAAAAGTCTCTATGTGTGCGCGTATGTGTTTGTTCATATGCACTTATGCTTGTGTGTATACATATTCACAGGAAGAAACATAGGAACTGAAGAACACACAAGTATAGAAAAGTTAATGGCAGAAGAAAATTAGGAGTTATTCCTGCTGCCCTACTTCAGGAATCTAATCTAAATCTTTCTTTTTTTTTTTTGTCTCTCAGATAATTTGTACAATTCCTCACTCGACTGTTTTTTGAAGATTCCTGTCATAAGTGTCAGATGCTCCCTATGCATCTTACTGGAGTCTGTTAGGATGCTTAGGAGGTCACTTCTACAGGAGTTTCAGATGTATTTCAGACAGACATCCAGCTCCTGCTTACAGAACTAAGTCCCCTGCTCAACACTCATTCTGATAAATGGTTTACTGAGCCATATCTTGACCTTGGAATCAGCAGCAACTGTCTCAGTTTGTCATAAAGGCACTTGCTTGGCTTGAAACCATGCATTTGTTCTACACAAAAATAGATATTGGTCAACCTCTTTCACTAGTCTATTTAAGACCAGAAAAGCAGCTTGTGTCCTGCCCTTGAAATATTAATTTTTTTAAGTGGATATGTTCATGTCTTTTTTAATAATCCATTAGTGTCTTTGTTTCGGCATAGATAAATTCATGACGTAGGATTCAATATATTTCCTAGACCAAGAAAAAGCATCTTCAGCTATGTCTTTAAAATCAAATATCTTGGGGAAAATTAGTCCAGTATTATTAATTACAGTTGAAAAAAGGAATACTTTTAATGGTTCAATGAAGTTAGCAATGGATTCTTCTTGTGCTGGCCACTTCTCTTTGCTCTAGCGTAGCTAAAGGCTAAAGTAATATTTATCTATAAATGATGTTTTTTCCCAGCAAAGAGTAGAACATGGTATGCAACACGTTCCTAGACTTTCCCATGCAAAAACATAGTCTTGAGGCTATTTATGACACTTCAGATAGAAAGGTCAGATAAGTGTTCAATTTCTAAGTATCTGTAAAAGCTGCAAAGTGCATCCAACTGCTTCTATCTCTGCAACTCACAGCTGTCAGTCTGTACTTCTTTCCAATGTCCACCTGTGAATTAACAGAATTCCTCTGGTCAAGCAAGCAAAACTTCTTGGCTAAACTCTCTATTTGCTACAAACACTTTAATATCTTTCATTCTCCAGGACTGTGAGGGAGGCATTCTCTTCTATTTTGAATTACTGACATGTACAAATCTTATGTGAGTTTTCCCTCTGCACACAGACTGCCTCTGCAAAGCAGTGTACTTCTGGACAGGACAAACTACTTGGAGAAAGGAAAAGTACACAGTTCTAAGTAAAGTAAGCTAAGTAATTTCTCTAAGGGTGTCAAACCTAAGCCAGGGAAGCATCCATATTTCTATACATGCCAGTAATTCTACATCTAATTTTTGTCCAAATAGAAACATGGATGATTGACTGAGGCTGTACACACACAACATAATGTATCCTCAGTTTTAAAGCATTGAGTTATAATGGTAACTCCTGTAACTACTGTATGTTTTGTGGACAGGCTGGAGAGGGTCCAGAGAAGAGCCACAAAGATTATCAAAGGATTGGGAACTCTGTCATCCAAGGCAAGGCTGAAAGTTCAGCATGTTTGTCCTGGGGAAAAGAAGTCTTAGGGGAGATCTTATCACCATGTTCCTGTATATAAAGGGTGGCTACAGAAAAGATGAAGACTTCCTTTTTACAAGGAGTCACATGGAGAAGGTGAGGGGTGTTAGGGACCATGTGATTTTGCTGCAAGACCTACTCAAGGAGGATTAGGATGAGGCTGTCTGTGGCTCAAGACTCCATTTTGTCTGCATAGAAATTGTGACAAACAGGTAGAAGCCTCATGGTGGGAAGCCTGGTGGTTAACAGTTCCCAGAGCTGGAATGTGTAAATACATTCCATTCTCATTAGAGACAGGGAACAGGGACCCAGGTGCACACACCTGGGCCCCCTGCATATATAGGGCTGGCAGGCCCGGAGTGGTGGGCTTCTCTCGCCTGCACCAGCATGGGAAACCTCGCTGTGTACCAGCTCTGAGAATAAACCTCTCTACATGTGAACCCCATGGCTAGCCTCTGTTTAGCCTGTGCTTATCTTCGAATCACACAAGGGGTAACACGTACTAGTTCCTCTTGAGGAAATTCCAATTGGACACAAGAGGAAAATTTTCACAATGAGAACAATCAGCCTTTGAAATAATCTCCCGAGGGAAGTGGTGGGTTCCCCAAGACTGGACTCTTTTAAGATCCATCTGTACAGAGTGCTGGTCCACCTTGTCTAGATGGTGCTTTTGCCAAGAAAGGTTGGACCAGATGATCCTTGAAGTCCCCTCTGACCTGCTATTCCAAGATTATTTATAATGATCATATCTCAGGGATAATCTTAGTAAATAATTCTACTAATCCATGATATGTAGCGAATTTTTATTTTACCTTTTCTTTGAAAAAAAATTCTCATTTTGAAATCCACAGGTGGCTAAAGTATTGCAAAAAATGCAGCAATAATATTGCCTTTCCTGTACTTCAATATTTCTTATTTCCTCGTTTCATACCTATGCCTGAGAAGAGAATGATCTACGTTAACTTTATTTCTGACTCCCTTAACATTTGGTGTTATTAATTAATGAATGCCAAAAATGTATAAATCAACAGAAGAACATCTGAGATCTCAAAATGGAAAGCTGACTTTGAGTTTCAAGATATTTCAGAGTTATCCTCTTGATTCATAGAACATTTTGGGTCAACTAATTTTTTTAATACTGGACACTACACAACTTAAGAACATTTTAACCAAATTAACTGCATCAGATCATTCAACTGTTCCTGCACCACTCACTTTAAAAGTATGTCTAGACAGGTAATTGGCTGCTCCTACCACACTGCCAAGCACCTGATCTGCCTGTAAACTATATATTATCATGTATAGAAACAAAATCCTCCTTGGTGGAAGAGAATCAGGTCAGAAAATACTTAAACAAAGTGGCATATAAAGTCCATGGGATTGATGGGATGCACCCATATGTGCTGAGGGGACTGGCAGATGTGAATGTAAGGCCTCTCTTGATTATCTTGAAAAATCATGGCAATTGGAGGGGGTGACTGAAGACTGGAGGAAAGAAAACATCAGCCCTATTGTCTAAAAGGTCAAGAAGGAGGACCCAGAAAACGACAGACCAGTTAGTGTCACCTTGATTTCTGGAAGGTGAGGGAACAACTAATCCCGAAAATCATTTCCAGGCACATGAAGGACAAGCAAGTCATTGTGAGAAGTCAGCATGAAGTCATCAAGAGGAATGACTTAGAGAACTGAGGCTGTTTGGCCTAGAGAAGAGAACACTCAGGGGAGATCTCTGTAATGTATATAAATAGCTGGAGAAAGGGTAAAGAATTTAGATCCAGGCCCTTTTCAGTGGTGCTCAATGACAGGACCAGAGGCAATGAACACAAACTGAAACTCAGGAATTTCTGTCTAAACAAAGAAAAAACTCTTCTGCTGTGAGGGTGGCATGTTGCCCAGAGGGCATGGATTTTCTATCATTGGAGATAATCAAAAGCCATGTGGACACGGTCCTGGGCAACTGACTCTAGGTGACCCTGCTTGGGCAGGGGATTTCAACCAGATGACCTGCAGAGGTGCCTGCTAAGCTCAACCATTCTGTGACTCTGCGATTTTGTGAGTCTGTTGCTGCATTTTATAAACAAATTTAAAGCAATTACAAATTTCATCATTTTTTTAACATACCATTGTACAACTTTCCCCTGACACTAATAATAATAATGAAAGACTATAATAATTTGTTTATAAATTGAAGTAGTAGTTTGCTAGTTTCTGCTATTCATCTTTCCTTCAGTTATAATCGCTGGTGCCACACAGGATGATTGGCATAGTAGCATAATGACTCATAGAAGCAGCTGAATGCTTGTCTTGTGCTGTGCTATTATTCTGCATGAGTTTACTTATTGGCTACAATATTAGGGTGCCTCCTTTGATAGAATAATTTCAAATACCAGTAGTTATCTAAATGTCGTCTCAAAGGAATTATGGTTCTCAGTAATTTAATCTGGTCTGCTACATAGGAAAATTTCTAACTTTTACCGAAAAAATCCTATGCATTCCCATACGACATGTATAAATTGCCATTTTTCTTTCTTATTGCAAATAATTTGACTTTTAAAACTGGTTCACATCTTTTAGAAGTTTGTTTAAAAGAAACCCTATATACTCTACAAGATGAAGTGAGAAACAGGTTTATTGGATTCACTGGTTTTAAAATCCTTTTCATCCTGTGGCTGCTCCAAGACTATGGCCTGCTCTGTAGTTAATCTATTGTGATCACTAGCAGCACAGAACTACAGAATCTATCTTTAATTCATTTAAATAACTGCAGTGATCAATGAACTGAATTAATTTTATCCAATGCAACAATCTGAAAGTTAAAATTTAGTTCAATGAGGACAAATAAATATGTTTCCAGGGGACAAGTCATGCTATTATTCTAGAGGCAGAATATAAGAAGATGTATAACTCACCCCTTTCTTTGATGACAGAAGGAAACTGAGAGTCCAGTTTCTTCCCTATACCTTCCAGACATCTTATAACTAGAAATTAATACATCTCAAAATGTATTGTAATGTATTACAGGACTGATTCAGTAAGTTTGTATGAAGTGCGATCTCACGAGCTAATTGCCAGAATATGGAGTAAGATAAATCCCAACCTAGAACAGCAAAAATCTCAGTAAGAACTAATTACCAGCTCAATAATTTAGTAATAACTTTTTGCAACCTGCTCCGGTGTCTCTGGTTAAAATGTCTACAGTCCGTAAAAATAAGAGCAATTCATCCAGTGCTCTGGGTCTAGCAGCAGGATTATTTATTGTATTCAGCATATGTCCCAAAGCTCTTCTACTTGCCTCTTCTAAAGAACTTTATTTTTCCATTGCTTCTGGTATTCAGCATATGTCCCAAAGCTCTTCTACTTGCCTCTTCTAAAGAACTTTATTTTTCCATTGCTTCTGGTATTCAGCATATGTCCCAAAGCTCTTCTACTTGCCTCTTCTAAAGAACTTTATTTTTCCATTGCTTCTGTTATTGTCCAGTTTATTTGACATATTTGCCATAAACACAATATAAAACCTATCTTATCATTAGTTTCTTTGTTGTTGTAAAATGAGAATAAATTAGTATTCCATATCTGTTTGTCGGGAGATATGCATTGCTTTGGGAAGGGATCCTTATTAGAGATGAGAAGACTGAAGAAACACTGGCTCAACTAAAACCTAAGCACTTATTGGCACACACTCAAGTGCAAAGCTTTTCATATATATAGCTGATTAGTCTGAATGGTGCCCATTTCATAAGTACGTGCTGTCCTTCAAGGTAAGGTGACTCCTGTGTATTAACAGTCTTTTACCTATAGAAAGGTGAGGCACTTCTGACCTGCATTCTCATTAGGCTGCTTGTTTTGGGGAGCACAGTGTGTCTTGACCAAAGCTATGCTTGCTTTTTCTGTGTGCAACATACACATTTTCCACAAGAAAGAGAAGTGATCATATAGATGAATTTTATTCTGAGGACAGAAATAGCTTAACTACATCTTTTGAGGTAATCTACATTGCTTTCTGATATATGAGGATACAGAATCATAGAATCAGAGACTATGGTGATTTGGAAGGGAGCCATCAGGACCACTGAGTTCAACTCTTGCCCCTGTGCAGGACAGCCCAAGAATCACGTCATGTACCTGAGAGTGTTGTCCAAATGCTTCTTGGACTCTGTCAGGCTTGGTGCTGTGACCACTTCCCTGGGCAACCTGTTCCAGTGCTCATCACCCTCTGCATGAAAAATATTTTCCTGATATCCAACCTAAACCTCCCTTGACTCAACTTCATGCCATTTTCTTGAGTCCTGTCACTGGTTACAAGAGTGAATAGATCAGTACCTGCCCCTCCTCTTCACCTCATGAAGATGTTGAAGACATCTCCTCAGTCTCCTCTTCTCCAGGCTGAACAGACCAAGTAATCTCAGTTACTCCTCATATGGCTTCCCCTCAAGGCTCTTCATCATCTTCATGGGCCTCCTTTGGAAACTCTCTAATGGTTTAAGGCCTTTTTTACATTGTGGCACCCAAACCTGCCCCCAGCACTCAAAGTGAGGCCACCCCAGTGCAGAGTGGGACAATCGCCTCCCTTGCCCAGCTGGTGATGCTGTGCCTGATGCCCCCCAGGACATGCTTGGCCCTCCTGGCTGCCAGAGCACTGCTGACTCATGTTCAAGTTGCCACTGACCAGGACCCCCACGTCCTTTCTGCAGCTCTATACACACAATCAGAGTTGCCCTGTCGCAGGTGCAGAATCTGGCACTTGCTCTTGTTAAACTTCATATGGTTGGTGATTGCCCATCTCTCTAATTTGTTGAGGTCTCTCTGAAGGGCCTCTCAGCCCTTGAGGAAGTTGATAGCTTCTTCCAATTTAGTGTTGTTGGCAAACTTTCTTAGTATTCCTTTGAGTCCTGCATCCAGGGCATTAATGAAGATGTTGAAGAGCACAGGGCCCAGGATGGAGCCCTGCAGTACCCCACTAGTGAGAGGTTGCCAGTCTGACGTCACTCCATTCACTCTCTTTGTGCCTGACCCATGAGCCAGGTGCTCACCCATCATATGATGTGTTTATCCAGCTGTGTGCTGGACATTTTGTTCAGAAGGCTACTGTGTATCAAAAGCTTTGCTAAAGTATAAAAAAATTACATCTACTTGCTTTCCTAGATCAGCTGGGTGGGTTACCTTGTCAAAAAGGAAATCAGGTTCGACAAGGAGGACTTTCCTCTCATGAAGCTGTACTGGCTGTGATTAATAACTGCATTGTCCTGCAGGTGTGTTTCAATATCTCCTAGAATAATCCTTTCTATGATTTTACCAGGCACTCAAGTGAGACTGACAGGCCTGTAGCTTATAGGGTCCTTCTTCTTGCCCTTCTCAAAAACCAGGACAGTGTTAGTCTACACTGGGCTGTTGTGTCCAGACATTTAACTGAGCAATGGTTGAGTTTTTAATGTATACAAAGAGGAAGGAGAGAGCTAGTGATGGAAAAAAAGAACAAAACCTAAACAAAAGAAGATAATAAAAGAGAAGAGAAGGAAAGAGAGGAGTAATGGGCAGGACTGTAGTGACAGAAGGACGACTAAAACAATGAGGACCTACGCAATGCCACAGCACTCCTGGCTAAGGCATTATCTGTGGAAATATTAAGATTTCAGAGATTTCAATATGAACTTTATATTGCCTTAACTCACTAAGTGCAGTTCATTCTAACAGTGATAAAAAAATAACTGAACAATAAGTGAGAGGTATATTCATGGTTGTTGTGTGTGGAGTGCCTCTCAGTCACTTTGCCTTTCAGTAATCCTGTGGTGAACTATGAAAGCAGTGCTAAGTATTACATTCCAGACCAAAAGTTCAGAAATTACAGTGAAACGGTAACAAATGGATATGCTACATGCTGCTGGCAGACATGACTAAGAGCTTATGGGATAATCATGCTCTTCTGAGGGACAGCTGTAGTTTTAGGATATCCCAAATGCCTCTACATACCATATGTGTTTTGGCAACTGTAATAAGCGCTTAATGCCGCTGTTAAACAACAACCACATATGAAGTCTTTAATAGCTATAGCTATAAAAATGGAAATGATGGTACCATTTATTTCTTTGAATTTCAGCACCTCAGGAGCTAAGCATTAATTTTCATTGTATGTAACAATAAATCTCATTTTAACACCTGTTTTGCAGTGTTCCAATAAAATTGTTTGTTTTCCAGCTGGTCTGCCACATAATACTTCATCCCAGATGACTTTGAACAGTAAACTCTGCTGATTTTGCATGTCCTTTTAATCTGTCTGCTGGGAATTAGACACGTCATATCCCCAGCTGAGACCTCTTTACTGTTTGTATTTCTGTTTAAGTACAGAGTAAAATTTTCAAACTACACAATGGGTACCACTAGAAAAAATATTAAGTCGCCTGTTTTCCTTTTTTTTTATAAACTGTAGTGTAAAGGAAATGAGGTGAACACCTCTGAAAAACTGATGACAATAACGAACAAAGACTGAAGACTGCTTTTTCAACTCCAATGCTTTAAAAAGGTAGTGAGAAATAACTGAGAAGTTATAAATCATTTAGTGTGACCTCAAAGCTGAATATCTAATGGGTTGTTTAATTTAAGACTCAAAATATGAGAGTAATTTGTGCTAGTCATTAGAGTTTCTTGGGAATTTCGTCTCCTTAAACAAACTCCATCATGTTTTTAGTGACTAGCTGAAAGTGATGATAGTGATGATTAAAGACACAGGGATTTCTACAAAGCTTTTGACATACATTTTGATTTAACAACATATAAAGGTGGAACTCACAAGCTGACTGGACTAGAAACAGGATCAATGATAAATTTTGAAGGTGACATATAGATACAAATAAATTTATTGAAGCAGGATCTTTTAGACACAGTTTTTTATTTGGCCCTGCTTAGTTTCTTCATCAGTTGCTGGGATGAGGATATCAAATACATCCTGGAGAAGTTTGCAGATGGCATACAGACTAGGAATTATGTTATATTATACAGTCATATATATATGTTATATATATATATATGATATATTATATTATATAGTCATGGAGTGATTCAAATGACTTGATTAAAGGATCACTGATCTGTTTGTATACTAGCCAGAGACAAGGAAGCAAAGGTGGCAGACAAAAGCTACTGAAATTCAAGTACAGATAATTGTTCAAGGATAAGTTTTTAGAATTATTTTTGTGGCCAAATGCTATTATATTCATAAAAAGAAGAATATCAAAGAGCAGAAGAAACTTGAGGTTGGCATTTGCACATTACACTGATGAACCAACTGCTAAAGACAATGTCTCCTCCCAGGATCCATATGTGAATAAGAGTGTTGGAATAGTAAAGACTTTTCAAATTAGTACTCACAAAATTATGTGTAGCTGAAAAAAAACCCTTTAATAGTTCATTTGATCAAGGAGTTGTGTGAAATGTTTCTGAATCCCTACGGAAATCTGCCTATACACAAGAAAAAGTCAGATAATTGAATGCATTTCAATTTTGCTGATCAAAGTGTAACAAGGTAACAAGATCTAACAGTAGGAAGCTGATGTTAGACAAAATCAGCCTTGAAATTAGAAGCAATTTCCTGGCTGTAAGAGCAATTGAACAGTTTCCAGGGAAAATGGTAGATCAACCATCTCTTCGTGTGTTTTGGATGAGACCAGGTTTTTTTCCCCTAAATGTTATAGTTTGATATAATTTCTGGGAGAAATTCCAGAACCATAGGAGTATTTGAGTTAGTTCACCAGGATTATTCTTTTCAAGCATAAAGTAGTGAATTTGCATGTTGTTTATTCATTTCCTTCTTTGCTGAATTGTAAGAAAATAGTATTGCCCTGAGGCTTCAGCTACTCACCTACAGGGACTAGGAAGAATAGTATCCCTAGAGGCACAACTGATCAGATACATTTTTTATTGTAGTTGTTTTTTCCTTCTGTCTCTGAAATATCATTCAATGGTATATCACTAACTAAATGTTAGCATAGGATGAGCCTTTTTGCAAAAGACAGGGGCAAAGGGGAAGGGAGAGAAGGAGGAAAAGGAAGGACTTTCTATGAAATTCAGATGCAAACTTGACAGTTTCATCTCCTTGTGTCATAGGTATGCATGCTTGTGCCAGCCAGTGAGTCCCCAGCCTTTGTAGAGGCGTTTTGATGTCTCTCCTTCCCTCTCTCTCCAGAACGTGGTTCAGTGCTTCACTGTACCAGACTCTGCGTGGGTAACACAGACAGGTTCGGAAGACCAAGTGGGTTGTATATGGTTGTGTTATACCAGAGGCCTGAATGGATGATATAAGGAGCCTTTTGGCATTAATTAATTTTACTTTGTTTGTTTTTCCTCTCATAATTTGTCAGTTTGCCAGTACACCAAGTGCACAGTCATGGTAATCATTACATCTGTGCCAGACCTTGAACCTAATGACTCATCGTTGGTTTATACTGGCTTTACTGGCACAATTTTGAATTAACACTGAAACCGTGTCAAAAGCTGACATTTGTGCCATTTTAAAAAAAATTAGCTCACTGTTTTGCATAAAACTCTGGTCACAGTGTTGGTGAAATTCACTTATCAGTGAAGGCCTAAGAACTCAGAAAAAGTGAGAAACAGATCCCTACAGCAATAAGCTGGCAGTGATTTTTGGCAGCAGAAAAGCCAGGCAAAATAGGAAAAAAACCCCCCAAACCTGACTATTTATTCTTATTCCAAAAGCTTAAATGTAAATACAGTAGTGGAAAATTTTGAAAAAAGAAGCTGTAAGAAATGTTTGCCCTTAAAGAAGCAGAAAAGGAAAGACAGCTGCAGTTTACCTATATACAAGTTGCATAGTTTCTCATTCATTATGTCCTATCTTATTTCTATAGCAGAAAAAACCTAAGATGCCTAAATAACAACAGACAAACCAAGTGTCATACATTGTCTGCGATTTCTGCTTTGAGCATTCTGTTCCTATAAGCCCCTATTCAAAGTAAAAGCTTCTCATTTTATTATCTCAGAGTCATTCTAATTCACTGGAATAATTTGACAACAATGACAACAATGGGTTTTTTTCTTTAGAAATACTTATATTCATTGGAAGTCAGCTTTTTCAATTTTAAGCTGAAGAAATATTAATTATGATCAGACTATAGTCTAAAAATGTGTTAAAACATAAGAAACAGACTTCAGGAAACCTGTGGAAAATATAGTAAAGGCATTTACACATATTGTTAGCTGTAAAGAAATTTTACAAGTATAACAATAGGCCAGTGGAGTACAAATTGCATTAGGAATATCTTGTCATTTTTAAATGTCCATGAAGGACATTAGTAACAGTCAAAAACTATATCAGAAACTATCAAAGGATTCAGATCACTGCAAAGAAATTAGTAAGAGCCACTAAGTCATAAGGATCTATATCTATATTTATAACCTCTTAGCAAAGAAAAAGGGATCTCCTGGATAGGGAGTTTTATTTTCTGCCTCTTCAGCCTTTTGTGTTTCTTTGTAGCTTTTTCATTTCATGTTTTCAAACATAGCCAGTACTGGCCCTCAGAGCAGCTTACCAGCATTTTTTTTCAAGTTTTTTTCAATCCAGATAAGGCTGAAGGAAGCTAGCTAACCCTTGAAATGGAAAAGCCAAAAGCTCTATGAGACAGGAATAATTTTCAAACAGATGTGATGGACTGAAACTGAGATGGTGTACCACTAAAGAGACGATGTGGGCAAATTCTTTCACAAGCGATCATCAGCACGCACCAAGGCATATATCTGCAATGCTCTAGTAGACAATACCTTCAGGAATAGGATGAGAGATTTTTCAGGATTAATATATAATAAGGTGACTAGGTTTGCAAAACCTAATTAAAGCAGTTGAAGTAGAATATTAATTCCTTCCTTCCTACCTTCCTTCCTTTTCCTTCCTTCCTGCCTTCCTTCCTAACTTCCTTCTTCCCTCCCTCCCCACTTCCTTTTTTCTATATCTAATGCTATTAGAGTGATAGTTTTAGAAAAATATTAAGATGATTATTAGACAATTAGGACTTGTTTTTTCACAATGCCTTCACGTTCTCCTTTCTGTCAGTATCACTCATTTGCTTGTTATGTAATGTCCATATGGAGAGCTGCTTTGGCACAGGAGCTAGATCTGCCTGGTGTTTATGTGGGACTTCTCTAATTCTTTTTCTCTTTCGCATTCATCTCATAATTGTTATATAACAAAATTAAGGTTTCATATCAGATTTTAAAGAAGAATTGCATGCACAAAGGAAATGGAAAACTCTGAGATTCCTAAGACTATTAACTCAGACACTCATTCTAATTTAGTAGAAAAAGCTACTGTAACTAAAGCAATGGAATAGAAAGATGCTGTTAGACTAAGGATTATTCTATTCACTTATATGGAATCAAGATCACCATCAAAGGATGAGAATATTCCTTATCCTTAGAACCATCCAGCAGTTACCAATTCAGAAAAATTAAAGGCTTCCCATATTTTAATTCATAGAATCATAGAATTATTTGGGTTAGAAGGGACTTTAAAGACCATCTAGTTCCAATGCCCCTGCCAAGAGTTGGGACACCTTTTACTAGAACAGGTTGCTTAGAACCTCATCCAACCTGGCCTTGAACACTTTCAGGGATGGGGCATGCACAGCTTCCCTGGGCAACCTGTTCCAGTGCCTCATCACTCACACAGTAAAGAATTTCTTCCTAATATCTTATCTAAACCTACCCTCTTTCAGTTTGAAGCCATTCCCTCCTGTTCTGTCATGACAAACCCTGGTAAAAGTCTCTCTCCATCTTTCTTGTAGGGAGGGTCCCTTCAGGTACTGGAAGGTTTCAGTTAGGTCACCCTAGAGCCTTTTCTTTTCCAGGCTCACCACTTTTAAAAAGGTTTTAATTGCTAGAGGTTATATTTCTAAATAATTTGTATTTCTATGAAATGCTTTCCCCCCCTGAAACATTGAACACTCGTAAAACCAATTGACCTGGTAGAAAGGAGACATGATCCATCTGCAATGTGACTGGATGCTCCTGAGCATCTTTAAGACAGCAGACAAAAATGATGGGCACGATGACAGATAAATTTGATAGCAAAACTCCCTTTTACTACAATGGAATGGACTTTCTTATCAAGAATGTTTATTTCAAACTATATCATACACAATGTCTTTTTTTACTTCAAGTTAATTTACATATCTCCAGGCCCATATCTACATTTTTGTCCATGTGATGGTTAATAGGTTGATCTTGCAGAGATTCACTGACTTTAAGATTTTCAGGCTGATATGGCCATATGTTGTCACTGAACACTGATTGTAAATTACAGGTTTTAAGATTTTTTTCTAGGGACTTTCAAAGTAAAATAGCAATTTTAAGATTTTTCTCCATCTTCTGGAGACTACTAACTCATGATGAAATTATACATGCTCCAAATACTTATCATTTTCTTCTGCAAATGAAAACACTAAACTAGGGTTTCTAAATAAAACATAAGCATTTATAACTATTTAAATAACTGCCAAACAATAAATGCTGCTTTGCCCTTCAGACACAGTAAAAACTGCAACATGATACAGTTTAGCAGCCACTAATCCCCATGTTTGTTGAATGAAAACATGTTATGTAAAATGGGCTCTGCTCTCATAATAAATGAAACAGCATTATTTTAAATGGAAATAATTGCTATCAACTTTGTTTGCCACTTCTTTCAATGAATTGAAGTTTTGGCATTTTTTAAAAAATCTTGAGGGGAGGAGAGAAAATGCATTTCAGAATGTTAAATGCAAATTTTTCAGCACCTGTCAAGGCTTTACTTCAGTATTACCTTGAGCACACATTGTGCAACTAACATGAAAGGATCTGTGACTGCATTGTTGACTGGAAGACTCTATTAGATGATTTGCATTCTTCTCAATTCATTTTCTTTGAATATATCCAGAATTTTTTAGTTGTCTTCTACTTCCAGACATCATAATACAAAGTAAGCAATTATCATATAACCCTATTTCATCAAATCACACTAAATGTTAGGCTGTCAATCTTGTTCTGAAGTTCGGCAGGCTGTCCAAGGGAAAGGTTCTCAAGTTCTATTCAGTTTCTGAAGTGCAGAGGTTTGCACCCTACAGTTTGCCCTATGCAGGGCTTTGCCAGTTTAGCACTGTGCAACAGACATCAGCCCTCTGGGTTAGCAGGGCCCAGGAGCAGCTGGGTGACACCTTTCAAGCTTTAGCCAGGAAGTAATGGTAATGAAGCAGACTCTGACTATAGAATCACACAGTGCAAGCATACTCAAAGACCCCAGGATAAATCTGCTGCTGGCTTGTTTCTAGAAGGCCTTCCTTATCAAATTGTCCAGGAAAAAAAGAGATGGAATTCATTTTCAGCCAAAATTTGGATAGCCCTTAAATTTCTCTGGGAAGTGGTTGCCAAACACCAAGCATTCAGTTCTTGTGCGAGTATAGCCTGCACTTCCTTGCTTAGATGAATGTGATAGTACAGAGGAAAAAGAAAAAATTCAGAGAACATTGAGCTGAGAAAGCATAATCTCACGTCTCATGCAGTATCACAAGAATATGAATTTATATCACACCCATTTGAAAGCAGAGAGCATATGATTGTATGACAAAGAATACAAAATTCTTCTGGACCAATGAAGTTTAGATAGGAGGGGGCATAGAGATTATTTCTATTGTGAAAATTTTACCTTTTAAAAATATAGAATCTGAACTAATTGAATTCATGTAAATTTTCCTGTAAGCTTTATAATTGAGCAATGTGGTATCAAATCTCACACTCTTGGGATCATGGTTGACGTGGTGTTTACTCAGGGATTCAATATGTTATGCTGCTCAGTGTACGGAGGAGGTTGCAGGTACATCTACCATGAGTGTGCTCTGTGACTGTGAGGTATCTGAGCAGTCTGACCTGGAGTACCTGCCATGCTTCTCACAAGCAGGGCATCATGACACCATGAAAATTACATGCCTGGGGAAAGAGGTAATGAAACAGTGGTGGAATCTTTCCCTGTGGTGTACTCAGTTATGAGTCTCCATTCTGTGAATTAGTTCTTTTTTAAGATTTCTAACTTGAAGATTTATAACCTTACCAATGAATATCTAATGCAAATGCATAACATAAATGTGTAATCACTCCTGGAAACAGAACCCTCAGCCCTGATGGCCCTTAAAAAAAATAAAAACCACCATAAAAAAAATAATAACCCTTCCTCCATCAAAAACTTTGACATTAAAAAAACCTCATCCTAATGGCAATTTTTTGGTCCAAGCTGTTTATTTAACATTACTAAAATTATTTCTGACCAGGGGCATTAAAAAATAAAAATTCACTTCAGTAAATTATTAGATTTCTTTTAGTGAACTGATAATAGTAAAGAGTTTGTCATTCTAACACTTCCAATGTTCCTGATACTTAATCTGGAAATATGCATAGCCCACGACTGTGCGCAATAGTTAAGTACTTAAGAATATGAAGTTGAGGTTGCTCGTAGGTTAGTGAGTCCAATCTCTTGGAATTACTGGAAAATCTAATCCCCTCTAACATGCTCAAGGTGTGTTTTCCATTATGTTTGCTATTACCAGGAAAAGGCACCAGGTTTTGCACTGATCTGGCAGTGCAGAGACTCAGCACTTGTTTTCACTCACCTTGGCCTGAGACGATTTTATCTTGGTGCAACAAGTTGTGAAGGGATCAGTTTAGTTTGGGTGCTGGGAACAGGCTGGGTGGTAACATTGCAGGGAACCATGGTGCTACAAACAACTGTCCCTCAGGGTAACAGGGGCTGGGGGAGACTGGGGAGAACTTTTGAGGTAGCACTTCATGAAAAAATTATAAAAAATAAATACATGTAGAACAAGACTCAGGAGTTATAAAAAACCAAGATGAACATCAAGGTTTTGCTGGAGATTTCAGAATGCCAATAACAAAATACAACTTTTCCTAACACTTCCAAGAAAAACTGAAATTTTTAGTCTTAGGATTGAGAGGGTGAGTAAAATACCAGGGAAGAGGGAATGATACTAGAAAGATTATTTTGTATAACAATTTTAATTGTAATATTAATGAGCCCTTTCTGTATTCACTACATGATTTGGACTATTAATTAATTCAAACATTATCTGAAATAACACTAAATTGCCAGTATATATGATGTATTCATATTTGTCCACAAGAATATTTTGACTGTAACTCCTGGAGGTCTTCTCCTCTATACTTGGATAGTTATTCTGCAGCTTTCTTACAGCTTTCTTACTCTCATGAACGAAAGCCTTCCCAAGGGTTCAATGAATTATTTCCAGTTATTTTGGTGCCAGCATTACTCTGTGGCTTTTATAAGTCTTTTGTCCCATGTTTCATTTATTTTTGCTGTCTTAAATTGTCTTCCCTTCAAAATCTTTTCTGAAGTTTGCAGGACCCCAGCTGTGTGAGATAAATCTGTGTAAGGTCTGGTAAAAAGGAAAAGTGAGACGATTCAGCAATGCATATCGTCTCATGCTGAGCCAACTTCAAATGAATATTTTAGTGTTTTTTTCTTTTTTAAAACAAATTCAGTAATAGGGATAAATTTAACAGCACCTGTTGGTGGATAAAAAGCATGAGAAAAACTTCAGACCAAAGGCAAATTATTAATCTTTTCCATTGTTCCTTCATGTTACATAGTGCCAATTTTAAGTAATCAAGAGTTTCCTGATTATTGTCAGAGATAAATCAAAAGTGTACCTCATGCAAAGTTAAGACTAAGATAAACAGTAGTGACTGAGTAAAACCTTGGAGCTGAAAAAAGTAACCTAAAAATCTCCACAGAAATTTAGGGAATGAATCTGTGCATGCTATGCTGAGAAACTAATCTCGTACATCAATGATAATCTCACATGCGTGATAAAAGTTACAGAAGAGAAGGGTTGCAGAAACAAGTCAATGGTAGAAAAATAGCAAGACACTATATTTAAAAATAAAGTTATTTTTCTTAATAAAGGAATCTGATTTGTCGTTTGTACCATGTTGGGGATTAAAAAAGTGTATTGCATGCAAAAACTTTTAAAATCCTATACAAAATAGAGAAATGTTAGCAGAATAGTAGAATTGCTAGCACAGAAATATAAGAAGAGACTGAGACTGAAAACTGAAATCTTTAGAAGATTTAATCACTATTAACTTCAGCTTCTCCAAGCAGAGTGGAGGTTAACACAAACAGCAGCTGTTTAAAATATAATAAAGGGACAAGACTCCAAATGCCATCAGATGTGGGCTCCTTTTGTAAGACCAGAAAATTCTTATTCATATGATCCTTAAGCTGACAAAATATAGGGTTGAGAAAATGTGATGGGACATTGTAGGGCAGAGAGGTCAATAACAGTCAAACCAATCCATATGAAGGTTTCTCTTCACTGACTTTCAGTGATTTCTTTTTTCACATTGAGACTGAAAGGATGAAAGAAGCTTTTTGGTGTAGAGAAAAGGCATTTAGATTATTACTATTTTGATCATCAATATTTCCCCATCTGATTATGAAATTCTTCTGGTCCAACTTCATCCTTTTTGGCACTCTTGTAAGGCTTGTGGAAGTTGGCCAAAGTGACTTTTATTTAGCTTAGTAGACTGGGGTAAGTAGGCATGTACTGTGTGTAAGTTCAGATGATCATCTGCTGATACAGAAACAGGGTTCTGTGCAACAATATATTATCCTGCGTAATCAAGTATTGCTACTCCTCGCTGATTAGAGCAGAGCAACAGGGCACACATCAGTATGCATAACAGATGATGTTAGGAAACAAGCAGAGAAAGCTGATAAGAGTCTAATCTTTTCTACGAGATTAGCTATTCTGAGAGACGACTACAGCAACAAAAATATGAGATAGAACCATTCAAAACTTTTTCCACTTTATGCATACATTATCAATAGTCTCAACATTTCTCTGCTCACTGTTGTCTGTCTCCTGCTCCTCAAAATGTTCAGTGACATTCCCTGTGAAAATATTAAAAATGGAATTTTAGTTCCATAGACAGTAAGATTAGGTAAAATAATTTTTCTTTATGAATATTTTCATAATGTTGACCTGAAGTTCTGGATTTGATTAACATATTCCCATACCTCTAACAGTCTATCAGTCTAAACTTTACTGAAAATTACATCAAAGCAAGGTGAATAAATATAGATTAATGGCTAGAGTATTCAGAAGTGGAAAGTGATCAAAATATGGTCATGTTACATGGGCCAAAGCAGTATTGTACAGTTATACAAGAAAAAGTATCGAAATTGTTTCAAAATATGTCTGAAAGACTTCTGATTCACCAATGTATTGCATAAAAACATCCTTAATTTTTTTTTTTTTTTGCACAACTGAATTTCAGGAAAAAAAATGGTTAAAAAAAAAAAAAGAGGAACAAGAAGTAGCAGCATGTTGATGACTTACAGCTATAGAATAATTTTGAATGAAAAAATCTCAAGCAGAAGGTTGCAAGTATTGCCTCAGTCTAAAAAGCTGCTAGGAAGAAAAAAGGACAGCTGAGAATTATTAGAAGTGCAAACATAGTAATGAGGATATGTCTCCATGTCACATTGCAACACCCCCAGGCATCTGAAAGGACAGAACTATCTGACAATTTTCACTGCAGTATCACGGAACAGAGTGCTACTTACTTTACCCACAGGATAAATTATTGCAGGAAGGTGCTGCTCTCTGATTAGCTTAAGTAGCTCCACACATCTCCACAGTAACAATATAGTGTCAGAATAGAAGCAAACTCTGATTTGGAACTGATAACTGAATTAGGCTGCAGTATCCTACTGTAGTTTAATGTTCATTTGGAAAATCCTGATTATTATTTGTACCCCTCCTGACCCAATATATGTACATCAGTAAACACCTGCAATGTTTATTGGGTTGAGCTATGTATTTTGCTGCCCTATCCTGAAGTTTTGATTGATCAAAATTAACAGTGTTTATAGAAGAGAGTTGTGTGCTCACTTGACCATTTTTGTGAAAAGTAAAAAACCCCTTTATCTAATGTCAAAATTAATTTTGCATAGACATGACTTAAAATCCAAGCCAAAACAGCTTGAAAGGTAATAAGGAGATCAATGAGGGAATAAAAGTTGCAAAATAAAGATATACTTAATTAATCCTTGATATGAAATAAAGTGTTTCTGAAAAAAGGAGCTGAAGGGCTTGACTGAAAATGAATTTCATGCAGAAAAGTTGATATGTTTTTAAGATTGGAAGTTTAAACATTCAATAAGCAAGAGGCGAGAGAATTACTGATAGCATGATTTGAACTTAGCAATAGCTTAAAAAATAAAACTCAGTGATCCCAATTCAAGCAAAACAAAATGTTTTGTTTTAAAAAGACCCAAACCATAATGTTTTAAGTCAAAGTAGTTCTCTAAGCAGCAATTTTTAATATGTTTTGTCATGACTGTCTTAGGATTTCTGGAGGTCCTATACATAATTTAATGTCATATTTACGTTCTGTGTATTTGTTGAGTGCTCTATAGCCCATGCATAGTAAGAGATCTGTGGGCTTCAGCTTATGAAATTACTATGTTAATAAGGCACTAATCCTGTAAAGTAACTTTACATCCCACACAGTCTACCACTAAATTCAATCTGGCAGTTTGAGTCATCAGGCTGGCAAGGTCTAAGATAAAACACTGAAAATAATAAAAACTAGTACTCAAGTGCTGCTCAGCCTAGAAATGTTAGAGCAAGGGCATTGTCTGTATCTGACAGAAATATTTTAATTATGCCTCTTATATTATATGTTTCAGTTTGAAAAGGCTTAAAAATTATACATCAAGTAAAAAGCCAAAGGTTTCTAAAGATCAAATGAACAGTCTTTCTCTGTAGGAGATATTACTTCGTAGAAGAATTTGAAGTAGAATAATAACTTTAACAGAATGCAAATGTAAGTTTCATGGGATTCAAAATTCTGAGGATAATTAGTTCAAATTTTAGTAGAGCTTACTGAAAAATAATGATGCCTGGCTGCCACCGTAGTAAAAATTTAACTTCTTCAAACATTTAAAAATATTTTGGTGGTGTTCTTGTTCATTTCCATATATAGTCAGGCAATGTCTTCCCTGCTAATCCACCTCCAGTAGCATAACGCCACTCTCATAACGTTGTTGCACCAGGTATCACTTCATTCACTTGTTGCTCATGTGTAGAACACTAAAAGATGCTCTATAAAAACAGGAGAAATTGCACTTTAAATTGTATATAGGGTGGCTAAATCCATACTTAGTGGAATTGTTAGGTTTAAAAGTCTTTTTAGGACACTCATCTGAAAAAAGAACTGACCTATTCACTCTGGCAAGGGCAGGAAAATCCAACATTTAAAGCAAAAGGCATTATATGCTGGAAAGTTACTCTCTACATGTCATTACAGACTACTCAGCAATTCGTTCTTTTTTCAGGGAAAAAGGTTAGATTGAAAGTATGAGAAAATGTACTCATTATTTTCTTTTTCCCTAAACATGCAGCTTACAGTAATTACAGGTTATTTTTACTGTCATGATGCTTTGTGTTTCAATTTAGCAGATGTTCAGTTTTCAAAACCTTTGGTGAAAGTATATGAAGGTGGTTCATCATTCTTAATTTTTCTCTGCCACACAAGGCCATGATACTTTAGAAATGTATGATTATGTATAAATGTATGATTACCGTTGACCCTCTAGTGCATTTAGTGCAGATGGTGCCTATTTGTACAGGATCAGCATGCTGTGCATCAGCAACAACTCTGTGCAACTCATTTCCACTTGAAAGAGCACCATTTCACAAAAAAACCTCAGTAATACATTCTTTGGAAGGTGTAATGTGGAATCTATGACTAGACATTGCAGGAAGTACTCTAGTATATTGAGTACAGATAAAAAGGAGTGCAACTGGTATCATCTTCCACACCACACAACTGCTTTTTTTTTTGACAAATATTTGCCATTTGTTCTGTCTTGGCAATTTCAAGCCTAAGAGTCCAACATGATGAATTGCAGCATAGTAGCAACAGGCTAAACTCTTCTTCATCTCTGACACTCCTTATTCCTTGCAGTTTTGGCTCTTTTGCTTAACCTATTGGGGTTATTTTTTCCTTCATCTTATTCTTGGAAGTAGCTAAAAGGCTTTGGCTGAATCATCAGAATGGGAAAAGAAGTCAGACAGCGGTAGACACATGGCAGGAAGAAAGTTAGGGCAAATTATTGAAAAATTGATGAAGTTATGTGCAAAGTAAAACAGACTCTTACAGAGTGAAATGCCAAGAAAATTTGAAACTACTTTTTCCTCCTATATACAAGGCTATCCAAAGATTGTGTGTTGTTTTTGTCTGCATGACTATTAGGATGTGTCTAACACTGGGTGTTCTTAAGAGTCCAGGAGAAGTAGAGAACATGGACTTTTTCTAAATGAGTACAAACCTCAGATCCAGAAAGATCTTTTACATGTTTTCATACAGAAAACAGAAGATGAAAACACACAAACAAGAAGTGCAATAATAGACAAATCAAGAGAGATTATAATATTATACTCACATAATATACGTGCTGTATAGAGTACTGTTGTGTTAAAGACTGAATAAAGTCACATGAAGACACATTCCTTTCCGTACCTCAGCTGTCTGTGAATGCACAGCCATCATAGAAAGCCTTTGCAGATCCACTCTGCTATTGTTAAAAGGGAATCTCCATTCCTCTTTCATGCATTTTCCCATTACCACATCAATCATTTAAAATGCAGAAGTCAAAATATGGAGGGATGGACACCCTGGAACTAAGAAGAGGGTCTTTTAAAAATTCTTACACAGATCTGAAACTGATCTTGAAAGAAATCTGAATTTCCTTTACAGATATAATTTTCATTTTTTAAAACAATTTCAGGATGGCAGGTTTTCAGATAGTATGATAAAAATCTAATTTTCCAAGGTTTTCTTTGTGAATGTAGCCAGAGGTCTTCAGGTTTCATTGTTCCCTGTATTCTGTTCTAATGATGCAGTATTTGAATGGGAGAAAATAATTTTTTAAAGACAATAAATTCATCATTTTGCTTCTTCCTGTCTTTACGTGAAAGAAAGTGACATGAAAATTTTATTTTTAGAGAAGATGTTTTTTGTTTAAAAATGAGAGGAGGGCAGTAGTTATTTCATGTGTTTGAGAATTGAAAGTGTTACCTTAGAGAACAGATAGCTTCATGAAACACATGGGGAAGAGTGAAAGAACAAGATAACCAAGAAGTGAACAGTTACCATAATAAGCAGGAGCTAGAGCAGAACATCAGTGAGGCCTTTCCAAATGTTTTGCAGTAAAAAAACTTTTTGTAAGGGATCCAAAGAAGAGTAATGCACAGTTATTATGGATTGCCATGCAACAGGATAGGATAGGATAAACACTCAAAATTTAAGTAGTAGGACAAAAAGACTGGCATCACTTGTGCCATAACGATAAGGTGATGGATTTACGTCTTTTTAGAGCTAATTGTTCAGAAAACAGAATTATGTTGGATTTCAGTTACACAATCTTAAAAAGAATAACAGAAAGGCAATTTTTACCTGAAGCAATTTTGTTATTAAGTGTGTACTGTAGCACTTTTATGTATGACCATACTAAATAGAAATATATACAGAAGACTAAAAAATCAAAATTAATTTTCTATTCCATCATGTCAATCTCCTCCTATGACAGCACATTTCATATAATACCTTCCATAGATACATAAAACACTATTTTAAAAGGAGTCAGGTAATTTTGGGCCTTCTAGTATTGGAAAACTTTTCAAAACTTCATTGGTCTAGTGCTTAGAAAACATACTCCAAAATCCAAGATGTATTCACAGTCCTATTTCTTCTTGCATTAATATGCTATCATAACTTAGATAACTTTTGTGCTTCCATGGTATTTTTAGAGACCAGACTCATAATCGTACACTACCTTAATTTTGCTGAACCAAAACAACAGATTCTAGATGCCTCTACCTATGCCTATGGTAACCCTTCTCTACAGCTATGCCTAGTTGGAGTCACCTCTTTTGGGCAAAGTGCTCAACTACAAACACTGTAGGCAAACAAAACTGTTTCAGTGATGCCTGGTAATAATGGCAATGCTATTTGTTTCCATTGCATTCAAACAGAAGATTTTTCTGCAATTCATGCATCCCTCTGACACCATCGGCTGCTGTAGAGATGATCTTCCAATTTGTGTTTATAACCTACTCGGAACTCTTTGGTTTACTAACCTTCAGTTTGGTTGAGGTTACTGATAGCCACAGCTGCTCCTTCACATTCCTTATATCTGCTTCTGAATATATTTTCTTTCTGTGGCATGTAGGATTAAAGGATATGATTTAGTGAATGATGACATTCAACTCTAGGGCCTTTGAGCACAAAGAAGATATTTAAAGTATTTTACAGGCTACACATCTAAACCAGCCACTTCTTGACATATCTGTCCTCAAGCAATGGCCCAACCTGGTGAACGTGTCCTATCATCCTAACAGATGGCCATTGGTCTAGACAGCTGAGGGACATGAATTCACATTCAAGTGATGTGAATTCATTCATCCGGGTGTTAAGTGCATGATACACAGCCAAAAAATTCAAACAATTTTATTTCTTGAGGCTTTGTGCCTTTAGTTAAGGAATTGAGAAATTTTAATCTGTTTTAATGATTAGCAAAACATCCATATTTATGCATCCATTGATCTGGTCTTCTAAATGTGCTTATGAGCTGAAATATGTAATGAAAAGGAGATTCATTATTGATTATTCTATAACATCAGAGCACATTAATTAATTCTCTCTGAATTCAGTTTTTTATGCTTGCAGTGAAATGGACAAAATGGAGGATAATATGCAATGTTTCTGTTGAACTCAGTCCAACACCAAACAGCTAAGTAGTTGCACGTGATTGAGGATTTCCGTGTGTATGTTCTGCACTGACCATGGCAGAAAAATACACGGGATTTGCAACCTCAGTTACATACTGATAGTTTCCAACCATGACTACAGCCTTGAGATCCCTTCTGGCAGCTACACAAGGCAGGAGTGAAGCATTATGTCAGTATGCCTATATCAAGTTAAACAACTGTATTTGAAAATTATAAAATCTCACAGAAAGTTATACAAACATCTGGCTTTCCTCTGGTCTGCATTAAAAAAAAATACCAGCATTGTCTATGCTACTGCAACGGAAGTCATAAAACACAGTGCAGACACGGTCTTGAATGTAAAATTAACACTGATAAATAGTTGTTCAGGTGTTTTGCCTGCTGTAATTCTGTAATCTAAGAAGTCACTCAGACATTGTCATGATGTTTCAGACCATTGTTTTGTTATATGAAATTTATTCCCAACAATGAAATATCAATGAAAGGAAATATTGCATTTCTGTGTAATATCACTAGTACCAACAAAAACGTGGGCACAAGAGATAAATGCTGATGGAAATTAGTTTACAAGGCTGTGCTGGGCATGCATTTCAGAGTCCTACCTCAATTACCAGCCTAATTTTTTTACTGCTAGTCTGTTTTGTAACCATTTCCATTACAAATCGTATCCAGAAAGGACAAGATAAAATAGTTCCTGATATTTGATATAGACATATGCTAGGAAAACACGTAAATCTTAACTATACAGCCCTTGTTGTAAGTATGGAGATTTGGGATTTACCTCACAGCAGGATCACAAGCTTTTGAATCTCTTATACTTTGCTTGAACATGCAGCTCCAGAATGAGCCTAAATCTCAGTAGCTTAAGGAAATCTGACTTCTTCTGCCTTGGAGATTAGGGATTGGGTCAAATCTCTTTTGGAGAAGGGAAATACACATATATAGGCTACTTCCTATGCACACTCAGAGCAGTGAAAGTCAAAAAAAAGTTTAAAAAATCAATCAGTCCACTACAATTCCATTAAAAATGTATCTTTTTATGACCTTAGACTGGTATCTCTGAGTTTTAAAAACCTTCCTAAGGTTTTTATCTTTCCACAAAAGAGAAGACGATTGCTATGGTCATTTTACTGGAAAACAAACCTAGATATGACCATCTTAGGTATCTGCCACTGTGAGGCTGCCATGTTAGCTGGCAGAGCAGGAGTCTAATATTGTTTCAGTTACTACTAATAAATTAAGAATTTTGTGCATTGTTTAATTCTTTCCTTCAAGTTCCCAAAGGTATTATTCTGCTGAACACTCGTCATTAACTGAATTTACACTGAGTTTTAGAAATTCCTTGAATCCTCTTGGATGTAAAACACAATTTTAAAAACTACTAGCATACATTGCTACACTATAAGTTGTATGGGCTCCCTGAGAGTTTATCTGAATCTTAATCAGTAACAGCACCAGCTTGCTTTTTTACTTTCCAAGATGTGAGATAAATATTATTACAACAATTTTGTGAGATACAAAAAAAGGAAAAAAATCCTACTCCTTCTGTAAAACTGCATCTGTCTATTCTACTTCAGTGGAAAATTAAGTTTTCAAGTAGTACACTGCTGATCTCAGATTTCTTTATGTTGGTTTTGTTTTCAGGAATAATTATCTAAACTACAATGTAGAAAATATATATATATACATATATATATAGTTTAGATCACATTGAGCTATGATTATTTTTACTGTGAAAATGTCAGTTACATCTTTTAACAGACGTACTGGCTAAAGACCACATTTCCCACTCAATAAGGTGTTTCTAGCCATCCCTAACATGTGGCTACTGGTCATATCTACACATGACAGGGGCTTGCAAGAGGGTAGAGTTAGCACCAGTCTGATGATAGTTCTTGGATCAAATATCCCCTTTCAGAAAAAAAGGAAAATAGGCAAATTACAAGCATTTTAAAGTAGTGTTAAGGGAGAGGAATCAATATTTTGGGGTGGATGTGTTCTGATTTTGATGATTGTACAACTTTTATGGCCTTGATGGAGAAATTATCTGCCAATAGCTCCAATTTTTTGAAAGAGGAGGTCTTCTTAAGAATCTAATGGAATTCTACTATATGATATAATGAGAATTGATTTCATGTTTAAAGATCTAGGGAAGGTCTCAAAAGATGAGGAACCATTTCATGACTGTTCCACAAATTCATCTCTATTTTTCGTTGTTAAACATAACTCTTACTACTTCATTGGGATAAAGCATTACTGACATGTTTCAGTCACTGCCTGCTTTTGAACGCCACAGCTTTTCTAAACATCCAGTTGGGTTTTTTTTGTTTTGAGATTTGTATTTCATTATATCTTACCAAGGGTTTTATGTTTCAGTACTCTTTCTTGCCTCTAACATTTGTCTTGATGTTTCACTGAAGTGTTTTGTATATGCCAAATTTTTTTTTGTGATGGGGTCAAATAATAACAGCCTTGTCAAAGATAAGGGCCTATTTGCTACATCTAACTGATTCCCTCAAAACTAAGAATAACTGTAGGCCATTAGGGTCAGAAAACAAAGTTTCTAAAATATTTATAATGTGACATGTTCATTCTGGCCTAGATAAAAGAAATGCACAGACTAAAGAGGAGTGTGGTCTTCACTACTGGTCAAATCAAGGATGAACTGAAAATGAACTTCAGAGTCCAAGTCTAGTGTAGGGCCTTGACTTCAGGCAGTTCTTTTAAGAAAAGGATAAAGGAAATTAAAGTTTTAGATCCAGGTTTAGAATGAAAGCTTTTACTCATCCTAAAATTTGAAAAACTTCCAGGTTTAGAATGAAAGCTTTTACTCATCCTAAAATTTGAAAAACTTTAGACCTTTATTTAAATAATTTTTTAAAACAGACTTTTCATCTTCATCACATCTTTGGATCCTTTCTCTGCAGTATGTATTCTAGCTTTAGAGGTAGATTAATTAGCATGGGGGAAAAAAAGAAGCAGGCTAGAATTTCACTTCCAAGCACCACACATTAGTAAGTCTGCCACCACAACCAAAAGAGACAGAAGATTTTGAAGACTAGGAAGTCAGAAACCTCAAGAGCAGAATGTCTGGACAAAAATTGCTTTGCAACCATTTCCTGTTCTGAAACAAAACCTCATAATATTAAGTTCTTCAAAATAGCTTTCAAAGCTTTTTATAGAAAGGGCTATGCAGCTACTGACTGCTTTGCTTTTTGCCATCCTTTAGACATGTTCTTGTGTTAAGATCCCATTGATGAGAGATGCCTCTGCCCAAAAAGAGGTACAGAAGAGACCTTCCTTATGCTGAAGTCAATAATATGGATTTTATTTAAAAATGAATGTGAGGTAGAGCGATAGAAAGAAATAGAAATGAGAGGAGAGAGTGGAGGTGGGGGTGGGAGGAGAGAGAGAGAGAGAGAGAGAGATGGAGGGGAGAAATCAAGCAATCACTACCTGTGGATCCAGTGGCATTCCTTTGGTGGGTTGTTCAAAACTTTTCACTATTTATACATCTTAGGAAACACAGGAATTAATGCACATTGGCTACATAGTTCTCTTACTCTATTGGCTAAATGATTTCCTCACTTCTAATGCCAATTAGCCCACATGGTCAGGGTTTCCCATAGGCAGGCAGGTGTTCAGCCACCTCCGGCAGAGCAGGGCTCATCATTTGTAATGGTGACTTGGGAAGACAAACACCATCACTCCAATTGTCCCTGCTACCTTCTTGTTCCCCAGCTTTATGTACTGAGCATGGTGCCATATGTTATGGAAAATCCCTTTGGTCAGTTGTGGTCAACTCTCCCAGCTCAGTACCCTCTCAGCTTCTTGTGCATCCCCAGGCTCCTCGTTGGTGGGGTCAGCCGAGGAGTAGAAAAAGCCTTTGTCTCTGTGCAAGTTCTGCTCAGCAGGAACAGAAACATCTCTGTGTTATCTACACTTTTTCCAGAACCAGTCCAAAATACAGCCCCATATCAGCTACTATGAGTAAAATAAATTCAATGCCAGGAAAAAGCAGCACATGGACTTATTGCTGGGCAAAGAAGGGTAATTCCTTAGATATTACTAAAGTCGTTTCAAGGACATAGATGAGAGTCCAGAAAGATGGTGGCATAAGAATTCTTTGGTCTACATGGAGGTAGGAATACCTGAATGACAGTAGGCAAAATATTTGTCTTCTAGATACTGTCTAGTTGGCCAGTGATAGCTGCATCTGCATTGCATACTTCCCCTCTTCTTCCCTAGAAGACTGTAAATCACAACACCTGTGGAGGGCTGGGAGCCCTCAAAATAGGAGCCTCTTGCACTCCCCTGTAGAAGCCAGAGATAAGCAACCTCGTGTCAGGGGGAGATCCCAACATGCCTTGTTTCTTCATGGTAATAGCCTGTACCCTGTTGGCCAACTGGTTTCTACCCCACCCCCTACCTTCCCCATAAAAAAGCCCGGCTTCTGCCCCTGAAAGGGAAGGAGGGTTGGTATCTGGCCTCCCCTTCGCAGGGTGCTCGGACAATAAAGGCTCCCTCTGCGGAACTGCCGTGCGAGGCTCCTGTCTCTCTGTCCCCGTGTTTGCCTTGGGCGATTTCACAAGGGGCTGAATTCACAGAGCTAAATCACAAGGAGCTGAAATCACTTGTAGCAGAGAAGCTGCTACACTTGCTGGAACCGGCTGTCGCCCAGGGAGATCTGCCAGCACCCCTGGAAGAGCTGTTCCATGCGGGATGCGCTCTGACCGGGAAGGTCGCGGCGTCCTGGTGCTGGACAGCACCGGACCCCCTGCGACAAACACTAATAAGGATAAAGCACGTTCAGTCCATCTACAAAAAAAAATGCAAAAAGAAAAATAGAAAAGATAGTTCCCTCATACCTATCCCCGTATAGGATAGGTTTTCAAAGCTGTACAGACTGTGAGAAATTCTTTTAGAGTACCATGGATCATTTATTCTTGTGTTAGAAAGGTTTCTTGGCAGATGGATCTGAGCACACCTATGGTAAACACAGGGAAGTAACAGCCTGTAGCATGAGTAGGGGCACTTGCTAAATAAGTTTCTGAATCAACTGCTCTTAAAGCTGTTGCCGTTTTTGAAACCATCTCATAAACTGATCCTTAGACCTGATTATTTCTCAATTATTGCTCTTGGGCTATGCAATGAGCCTGCTACTCTTCTATCTATTTTAATAAATCTTACACTCTCTTCTTTATGGAGAGTCACTACTTCATTTCTAATTTGTGCAAAGTTTTCATCAGGAAGGTAGAGCATTCTAGAGACATAGCCAATGCTATAGCTGAAATAGATTGTCAATATTGAGGTGGTTGGTAGAGCTACAAATTGCAACTCCAGAATACTATTTGAAGAGCAAAGTCAGAAAACAGAAAAATTTGTGTCTGTGTGAGGAAGTCTTTAGAAAGCAGAAGACTTCCTACTAGAGAACTGAGAGCAACTAAAAGTGTCTGAAGTGCTCTGAGTTGTTCAACAATCATTTTAGAGAGGAAACAAGATGAACCAGGACACTCAAAAGGCAGTTTCTCCCTACTTCCTACATCCAGGAAGAAGGGAGAAGAATATGGAGCGGGTATTCCTCAGGGGAATGAACTACTCACAAAGGAAGTTCATATAGCATATGTATGTATGTATGTTGGCCTGTTTTTCATCTGACTTTGTTTTTTCTGAGGCTGTCTGAAGAAAAACATGCCTAATTCTGAAACACTTTCAGTGCTTCAGAACCAAATGCTCATTTATTTAGTTCTTTCTGGAAGACATGAATTGTAAAGATCCAAGAAGTGTATGTCTAAGCTTGTGGGAAGCTCTACACTGAATTTTGTAAGAATAACAGAAAGACAGCACCCAAAAATGTGCTGGAAAAGCAGGTAAAAGGTAGTGTTTCAACTCAGTCATAGACGAAATACTAAACAATAAAGTCTGCATTGACTGGGGCAAAACAGGTCCTCCAGAAAAAAAACCTTACTCACTGAATCATGCAGTTTTTAAGTTGGTCAAATTATTTGAGAAGTAATTCCAGGGAACAGAAAGGATGCCATTTAGGAAAATAGCATAAAAATATGCTATTGTTGACAGAATTTCAAATGAAAGTGTCATAAGTTTTTATTTGAACCTTCATCTCCTCTTCTATTTTTAAAATCAGTTATTCACATAACTTTTGGTGGCATGCAAACATAGCAGTTCTTCTGCAAGACTAGTTTTTCATCTGCCTATTTCTCAAAAGTATCAGAGCTTAGAGTATCCTAACAATCATTTATACCTTTCAGGTTTTCGTGCAGTTTGAAGTTAAGTAGAGTGACTGCACCTACTGCAAAGCAGGGATATAACTCATTTTGAGTATGGAGAAATGGCTACAAAGTATGCACAACAGCTGTTTCACAAGAATCACTGAGTTGACTAGAAAATTAGGACAGTATTTTAAATGTGCATTGTGTAGTTAATTATATTTTATTATAAACTGCAATATTTCAGAAGAAATATGAAAGAAAAAAAGGATGCTGTCACAAAACAAGAAGTTTCAGGGTAAGATATAAAGAAAATCCAATAATTACTTTTAAAGCTGGAGGCATTGATTCTGTTATAATTCTTTATTAAAATTACTTTATTCTACTGCAAGTGTTTGATGAAAACATAATTTTCTTGTCCCATAGATGATGATGAAGTAGCACACTAGTTTCTCAATAGGTCATTTTTATAGAAATTTATTTTCATTTCTCCATGGAAATTTGCTGCTTTATTTCTGCAAGGTATTTCTCCATCTTTTCTTATGATGAAGTCCTGAATTTACCATTCAGCACTCATATCCATGACAAACCCCCTACCAGTAATCACCCTGAATGGATAGAAAAAATTCTTTTTATCTAAAAGTTATCTGCTTTTTTTTTCCCACAGAACCTTGAAATTACTATACTAAAAAGTTCCAACTAGCAGTGTAATAGTTTTCAGAAAATTTTTTCATTCATCGTGGCTTTTGTGGGGGGAGCACAACCTTTTGATTAGCATTACATGCAAACAGCATTTGCTAGCTACAAAATGCTCTCTTCTCACATGATTCAGCTCTTTGATGGTGCTGGTTAAGAGTTTGCAAAGGATACTCAGTCACGTGCCCTGAAAACAGACTGTGGTCACATGATATTAAATGACATGTAATTGCATTACATGACATTCCTTGACATTACTTTTTTTAATGGGATCTCAGGCAACTCAAATAGACCGTGTGACAGCTCCTCATGAGCTTCTACAAAAATCCCATGTGATGGACACAAACCTTTAAGCTATGAGAATTATGTTACCTCACAGTTTTAAGTTAACAGGGCTAATTTTGTAGAGGAGTGATGATGACTCGTCATGCAATTTGTTCTGATGACTTAATTGAAAAAATAATGTCTTAGTTTAAAAGA